>JASVER010000225.1:429511-478084 GCA_030449065.1 Oceanodroma leucorhoa | reverse complement strand
TGGATGAGGTGCTTCAGGACATGGTTTAGTGGGCATTTGTACTGGGTTGATGGTTGGACTCGATGATCTTAGAGGTCTTTTCCAACCTTAATCATAGAATTCTATGATTCTATGATTCTTTGTGTCTAATGTTTATGCTTTGAAACATTTATATATAGCAGTCATACCCACACTCACTCTCCTTTTGTCAGACTAAAGTGAAACTGTGACTTGGTCTCTTAAAACTGAGTGCCCATTTCTCACCATTCCATCAGTCCCAGTTAACCTGTCTAGAACAAGGGCAAACAGAACTGTACCTGTAGTCTCCAGGCAGCCATGTACTTGTGTGGCATTAACACTTCTCTCACCAGCAGAAATCTCTACCAAACTTCGCTAGGTTCACAACTGCCTTCCACAGTATTACGACAGTGATAACCCACTCTCCTGCAAGTGGACTAATGTACTGGGCTGTTTCTCCTTCTTAATCACTGCCATTAGATAAGACTCCAGCTTACAGTGCTGATTCATGTTACAAGTCCCTAAGTGCATGACTATGCACTATATTGTCATCAGAAATCATCTAATTTCTGTTTGTGTAGTCTTCAGAATCATCCAGTTCTTTCCATATAACTTACTCTCTTCTGCTTCAATGATACCTGTCTATTTTGCATCATCAACAAATTTAATTACTATGCTTCCTATTTTTGTGTGCCATAGGCACTACTGAAAATATTAAATGACATCAATCCCAAGGCAAATCCTGAAGAAACTGCAATGTCTTTTGTGTATTCTTTACTGAGCTCCTTACCTACCTTGCAATTTTTCTATCATCTGTCTTCTGAGTCCCAACTAAATTTTCAGATAGCACTGTATCAAAGGCTTCACTGAAGTCTACTAAGACATACACTGTTTCCTTTGTGTAGAAAATTAGCTATCTGAGAAAGACAGTAGGTTAGTAAAATTATGCTGCTTTTTGATCCCACCTACCATCTACATCCTCCTCATGCTCAGTTATTTTCTCTTTCAAAAATCATTTTTGAGCATTGCATGGACTTAGGTTCAGATCAATGCAACTGCCTAGAGTATTCTTGCCTTTCTATATTACAGGAAAACCAACATGATTTCCTGTTTCTTTATCAGGAAAAAATATTTTTTAAAGCCCATTTTGATTAATATTGATAATGCTAGGAATTATATCCTGTTCTCACTGAAAATAATTTGAAAAGTATCTATAGTTTAAGCAAATCAATAATAAGTAAATACTGACTGAAGGATGTATTACTATGAAAAGCTACATAAGAACTGAGAAACAGTCTCAGAAAGCACTAGGAAATGGGAGAAAGCACATAACCAAAGAAGGAAAACGGAACAATCTTGGCATAGACTGTCTAGTAAGTCCACCTCCCGTTTCAACTAAACTAGTAGAACAATTAATAGGTGAACAAAACTACATCAGACTTAGAGCACAATGGAACTGTGAGCAACAAGTAATAATCATAATAAAAATGCATTGCCAGACAAGCCCAAGTGTCTTTTTAAATTATTTTATTTGGCAGAATAATTACAACAATTACAAACAGATTACCCCTCAAAAAAGTCAAAGTTAATCTTAAGCAGTACATAATTACAGCAAACATCAATGACTTTGGAAAATGGCAACCAGTGGGAAATGGCAAGTGTAACTTAAATGCAATGTAGTAAAACATCATTACATGCCTGAAATTCTTAACATGAACATAATTTGTATGTAATTGCCAGGAAAAATAAAAATTACTGAAAGGTTATAAACAAAAGGTTAGAAACAAATTATAAAAACAAGTGGAAGGAAAGTGGCTACTAAGGACACCAAGGATGGTTGTTGTATCCAGATTGTTTTACCATCTTCAAAGATCTAAAAGAGGGAAGTAAGAGACATGTAGATTAAATCCTCAAATRAGAAGATTTTGGGAAGTTTCACAGCCAGTCAGGACAGAGGATAAAAAAAAATCAAATGGGCCTAAAATGTGAGAAGATTAGGCTGGAAAAACTCAAGCAGGTGGTGGGAGATAAATCCTGAGGTGAAAGAACTGTGCTATGTCTGTAGCAGCAGGTAAAATGTTTTTCTAATCTTTTCAGCTTTCCATTCACCTACTACATAAACACATATAYGAAATCGCAGGAATAATGAAATGCCAGGCACAGCAACTTATGACACAGAGACACGATTACAGTACTCGGGCTTCAGCTGGACAATAGGCTTCAACTGAGGCTCTTTTTGAGCAACTGGGTGTTGCAAAAGTGGAAAACGTCTGGCTCCAGCATAACACAGTGGTTTGTCACCTTGTCTCTCTCATCATAGCACAGGCGCAGCAGGCTGGCAGATTACAGCTTACAGCAAYAAACTGCACTTGGCAATGGGGTCACGAAATCGTAAAGTGTGCACAGTAACACACTGTATATGCTCCCAGAAAAAAAGCATGTCTAAATGGCAAAGCACGTAAATGGTGGCACAAGTTACTTGTTAAATGGGCTTCAAAACATACGCAGAAGAAACATAAGTTGAATCATTATGGCATTCAGCGCTTTGCAAAATAAACAATTTACAGTGGTAAAACTCAAATAGCAGAGGGGTGTGTTTGTGTGTGGATGTGAACTGTGAGAGGGAGAAGAGTTATGTCTGGTACCTTATGTCATATTATCTGTCACATTTCACAGTTCTTCCCATTCTTGGTACTCGGTTGTTTCTAGGGCCTGAGAGTACTGGGAGATACAGATAAAAACAATGTGGTCTCCGGCTTTTACAGTTTACAAATTAAGTTAACAGATGGAAATAGAAAGAGCGCAATGGAACAGAGAGAGCACTAGTCATCCTGACAGGCAGTGGACTTGGCACACCAGCTGTCTAGCTGCGCTTATTTTGAATAGCCACTTCTGCCCGGAGAAGTTGTGGATGCCCCATCCCTGCAGGCGTTCAAGGCCAGGTTGGATGGGGCTTTGAGCCACCTGGACGAGTGGAAGGGAAGGTTGGAACTAGATGATCTTCAAGGTCCCTTCTAACCCGAACCATTCTGTGAGTCTATGAATTCCTACTCTGTGCACCCCATCCTTGGCACCTCTCTTCTGATCAATTTATACCCAGCCTGCAACTTGAAACCATAGCAACAACGTACTTGGGGGGGATTTTGACTACCCTGTTCTCTCTTGGGAAATAAGTATGCTTCATTCTTCAAAAAGATTCCCTAGCACTCAGATGCTACAACCAAGCTAGTACATGTACATATGATACAGCAACACTGAATGTTAGTTATAAATATGATGGCAAATAATAAGACATAAATCTCTGCTAAGGTTATAGAGAGAAAGGTATTCTAAATTGTTAGTTATAAGCCTGAGATACCAGGAAAATTAGAAAATTATTTCTTTAAATTCCTTTAGTTGTCCAAGATCTTGGATATTAATCTGGACTAGGATATTTACCTACTCTAAACAAGCATAAAACAAACTTAAAAAATAGTGTAAAGTTTATGTAATGGGAGGTCAATCACTAATATTCCAACCAGAAGAAATAGGGGGAGCAGAATATTGGGGGGAAAAAATTCCAACACAAAAAAAAGCTTTTCATATTTCTGCTCTTGGGAAAAGCTTCTTTTGTCTATAACATAACTGATTCCTTTCCTACTGCATCTGATCTATAACAACTCTTCCACTTAGCTGATTTTGTCTTAACAGTTACCCCTTTTTTTTTTTTTCAGTTTCTCCACCTCCTGCTATTTGAGTCAATCCTTCCTTTCCCCAGTCAAACTCCTGCCATTGCGTATCTCACCACTGCAATTCTTTTTTGAACTTGGCAAAGACTTGTTTTACTCTGATTAAATCCACTTGGAATGCTGCTGGCAAAAATTTGCTCTGAAACTGTCTAAAATGCCAAATAAAAGAGTAAGAAAGTGCCCACTTCTGCATCCCTCTGTCTTATCCATTTGCTGATTCTACCCCACCCTACGACAGCTTTGCCATGCATTTATCATGCCGTTTAACTCCAGGATGCCTTGCCTCTTCCACAGTGCAGCAAGAAGTCAACAATCACAATTCCTCATGAGAAACAATTTAATCAAGAATCAGTTGCAAGCCTACACCTCTCCCCTTGTTATGGCCTTATTTTAAGGCTTAGCATTGTTCTCCCCTATTTCCCCCTTTATATGTTAACTCCATTTATCTATCAAAGGACCAATTCTGTGAACCCTCTTGCATGCTTACGGGACACAGTTCTCTGACATTTCAAACCAGACAAAGCCCTGGAGAATACCTTCAGAAAATGACTGTTCTGTCTGGCAGCTGGTGAAAAATGGACCACATATAACTAAAATAGTTAGTAGTCTTTCAGCTTCTGAATCTGTTGCAGTCTCCCAAAATAAAAACAGTTAGGATCCTTCCTGCAGCAAAGCATGTGAGAGAGCAGAAATCAGTCAAATGCTCTTTCAGTCATCTGCTTTTGGCTAGAGGACAGAAGACACTCTTAAGACTTACAAAGACGTGACGTATTCTCTTGACTCCTATAGCAACAGTGCAGTATCTGCTCCTAGACTAATAGACCACCTCTCTCTTCTCACAGAAAGCTGCATGATCATCTACACACTGTTAGTGCCGYGCTCTCTGTTTCCTTTCCCATCCTAAACATGCACTGAATTCTAAGGTAGCTGACAACCTGCATGACTGGAGTGCTGCAATGGATGGATACAGGCTCTTTAGGAAGGGCACGCTGGGGAGGCGCGGAGGAGTTGTTGCCCTTTAGCCGAGAGTGCGGCTGGAGTGCACGGAGCTCCACCCTGGGATGAACGGTGAATCAGCTGAGAGCTTATGGGTCAGAATTAGCAGGCAGACCAACACGGGTAGCATTGTGGTGGGTGTCTGCTACAGACCACCTGCTGAGGAAGAAGTAGATTATACCTCAGACAGCAGGAAAAATCCTCATGTTCACAGGCTCTGGTCCTCATGGAAGACTTTAACCGCCCCAATATCTGAAGGGATAACAGAGCAGGGCATAAGGAACCCAGGAGGCTTCTGGGGCACACTGAAGATGACTTCCTACACAGGCGACTGAGGAGCAGACAAGGAGAGGGTCTCTGCTGGACCTGATTCTTATAAACAAGGAAGAACTGGTCAGGAATGTGAAGGTCAGGGCAGCCTTGGCTGGATGAGATGGAGCAGTTCAGGAACATGAGAGGATGGGGCAGGGCAGAAAACAGGATCACAGCCCTAGACTTCAGAAGAGCAGGCTTTGGCCTGTTTAAGGATCTGCTTGGAAGACTCCTATGAGTTATGGCCTCGGAAAGAAGAGGGTTCCAGGAGAACTGCTTGATTTTCAAAGATCACCTCCTCCAAATTCAAGACTGGTTCATCCCAACAGGCAGGAAATCAAGCAAAAGCAGCAGGAGGCCTGCATGCATGAACAAGGAGCTCCTGACTGAGCTCAAACATTACAAGGAAGCATACAAGAGGCAGAAACAGGGACAGGTGACCCAGGAGAAATACAGAGACACTGTCCAAGCATGCAGGGATGTGATTAGGGTAACAAAAGCCCACCTGGAGTTGACTCTGTCGAGGAACATAAAGAGCAGAGATAAAGGCTTTTACAAGTACATCAGCAGCAAAAGAAAGACATGGGAAAATGTGGGCTTCCTGAGAAAGAACATAGAAAAAGTTGAAGTACTGAATGCCGACTTTGCCTCCTTCTTTACTGGCAAGATCAGCCATCAGGAATCCCAGGCTGCTGAGACCAGTAAGAAAGTCTGGAGCAAGGAAGACTTGCCCTCAGTGGAGGAAGACAAGATTAGGGAACATTCAAACAAACTGGACGTAGAGTAGTCCATGGGACCTGACAGGATGTACCCATGAGTGCTATGGGAGCTAGCCAATGTCATTGTGAGACACCTCTCAATTATCTTTGAAAACTCATGGAGATTAGGAGAGTTCTTGGGGACTGTAAGAAAGCAAATGTCACTTCTGTCTTCAAGAAGAGGAAGAAGAAGGAACTGGGAAAAAAACAGGTCGTTCAGCCTCACCTCAATCCTAGGGAGGGTAATGAAGCATATCCTCCCAGAAACCATTTCCAATACATGAAGCACAAGAAGGTGACTGAAAGTAGTCAGCATGAATTTGTGAAGGAGAAATTGTACTCGTGCACCAGGACAGCCTGGGGTATGACTGGCTGGAAATCAGCTTTGCAGAAAAAGACCAGGGGATCCTGGTGAGCAACAAATTGAAGATCAGCCAGCAATGCTCCCTTGCAGCAAAGAAGGCYAACAACAACCTGAGCTGCATTAGGAAGAACATTACCAGCAGGTCAAGGGAGGTGATCCTTCTCCTCTACTTGCCACTGGTGAGACCACAGCTGGAGTGCTGTGTCCAGTTCTGGGCTCCCCAGTACAAGAAATACATGGACATGCTGGAGTGAGTGCTCACAAAGATGGCTAAGGGATTGGAGCATCTATCATACTGAGGCAAGGCTGAGAGAGCTGGAATTTTTTTAGCATGGAGATGAGAAGGCTCAGCGGGTATCTTATCAATGTGCATAAATACCTGATGGCAGGGTGTAAAGAAGACAGAGCCAGACTATTCTCAATGGCACCCAGTGACAGTACCAGAGGCAATTGGCACAAAATGAAATACAGGAAATTTCATTTACATGCAAGAAGAAAGCTTTTTTACTGTGAACAGGTGAACAGGTTTTTTACTTAGAACAGGCTGCCCAAAGAGCGACTTAACTCCATCCCTGAAGATATTCAAAACTTCACCAAACTTGGTACTCAGCAAGTTGCTCTAGGTGACCCAACTTCGAGAAGGGAGGTTGGACCACATGATCTTCAGAGGTCCCTTTCAACCTCAACCATTCTATGATTTTATGATTCTACTCAGGAAAGACTTAAGCATTACAAGTAACTCAAATACATGCCCAATCAACATGCAGTAGATTCACATGAGGAACCATGGAATGGAGACTGACAGCAGAAACAAGGCCATGACAAAACACACCTGGAATGCCCTTACCTGGAAACATATGTGCAGAGCTAGCTGCTGTCTCTTCGCAAGCACAGCAAAATTACAGGGTGCAGAGATGGGGAGAAGAATCAGGGGTTAGAGAGGCCAGTTTGGGAGTAGTGATTGAAAATGCTAGTTTTTTACCTTAGAAGGTAGGTATTAAGGGACAAAACAGTAGGATAATGAAGGTAAATAATGCACTTCTACTTACTATCCCTTAATGCAGGACTAGGAAGAAGCTGTTAGAATGAAAAGCAGGCTGTTGATGAAAAAACTTTAAAACGAAAGAACACTGCTTAGTAATACCTATACATAATACATACAAATGCATACAAAATGCTGCTTCTAAAATAATTTTCCCAGTCCATCACTTTGAAATGATCACTGTTCCACTAATGCTTCTGCATCCCACACCTCATATTTAAAAAACCAAAAAGATCAAACCATGCTTGGGTCCTACTTCTGGTCCCTGCTAAATAAGTTTGCTCCCTTAGAAGAGCATCATAATGGTTTTAGAAGAAGCAGTACCTATTATGTATAATTTGTTTACTGTATTAGCAGTTTCTTCTTTGGTGGACCTAGTGCAGGTAGACCTGTCAGTGCTTCTACATAGTTCTTTTCTCCTTTCAGACATCAGAAAGGACTRCTGAGATGCAGATTCCCCGCATACACTTTGTTTCCTGTTTCTCAGATTTGTCTGTCCACTCCTTTGAAAGAATTAGTATCAGAAACTCTCCGATGCCTCTTTGGCTAGCAAGAATTCTGCTGCAAAGAAGTCTTCAGTGCTGGCAATTAGTGAGTGAGGAAGGAACTCCTCAGATGGGAACAATAGTGCACAATTAATCTGTTTTATACAGGGAGCCAGGAACAGCACCACACTATTCGCAGCTCATTCCTTGTCAGCTGCAGGATCAGAGCACCTGAATGTGCCAACAGCCTCTGCTTCAGGTACGAGCAACAAAGAGCTTGGAGCCTGCGCTGTTGAGCTCTGAACAGAATCTTCCCTGTGAAGCCTTCACAGTACATTTCCATGGGAACAGACACATGCCTTTCTTGTTGCCGAGGAGACAGTGACTGCTTTTTGAGACTGGTGAACATTGTGCCTAAAGCATTTCAGCATCTTTAAGATCATAAGGAGCTTTACAAAGGCATAATCACCTCCCCCCCCCAGTTAAACATGTCAATCATTCTCCCCATTCCTATTTTTCAGAACCTGTTTTAACCATTTTGATATAATATGTCAGATTATTCCTAGTATCTGGTTTTGACATCAACATTTAAAATGACATTGTCAACCTAAACACCTCTGTATGCCTGGAATTCTTTTCTACTATTGTTCTGTAACTCTTCCGATTCACTCTCACTGACCTAACTTACAGTAATACTAATTCCTTGCTCACCATGGGTTTCCTGAGGTATTGACCTGTACTTAGAGAAAAGCTGGATGGCAAAGCCAGTGTCCATCCCTCCTCCATCTTCTCCCACTTCCACTATTTTTAAACAGAAAACATGTTTGTAGAATCAAAGGGCTCTGTACACTCGAGGCCTCAGGGCGGCAGCAGCGCTGGATGGCAGCACACGCACAAAGGCGGCGGCGGGTCCCTACAACGCTTCCCAGCTTCGCTGACAAGGGACGGAGCAGCCCGGCGAAGCGGCGGTCAGCGCTGGCTGTGCCCCGCGCAGGTTCGTACCGCCGCTCYGCGGCAGCCGGTACCAGCTCGCCGGTGAGAAGCTCTGCAGTGCGGGAAATCGGTGGAGGCGGGATCTGCACCACAACCACGCAGGAGCAGCCCCGCAAGCTTAGCCAAATGTTCCTCGAGCTGCTGTGGAGGAGCAAAGGTGGTTCCTTGGGCCGCAGGAGCTGCTGGTGCCACTGGTTCTCTTTGCACATTCTCTCCTGCCTCACACAGCCCTTCCCCATCCTTCCTGAAAAAAATGCAGTGGTAGTTGAGATTCACAGTTTGGGGAGGGAGTGTCAACTGAAACAGGGCCCACGACTCCCATATATCTGATGTGGGGAAGGAGGGACAGCTAAAGGCTATGCTCAAAGGAGCGATGGATGGAGTCTCCCATAATGGGGGAGCGTGGAAGCTTGGCATTTCTGGCAGCAGAAGGGCGCCTTCTCCATCCTTATATCTGAATTTACAGAACCAGTGCAGTGCCCTAATAGTGAAGGGGAACAAGCTCCAGTCACTAATCCAGTCACAATGAATAGAATCATTGAGGTTGGAAAACACCTTTAAGATGATCAAGTCCAACGTAAACCTAACAATGCCAAGGCCACCACTAAACTGTGTCCTTAAGTGCCACATCTACACATCTTTTAAATACCCCCAGGGATGGTGACTCCACCACTTCCCTGGGCAGCCTGTTCCAATGCCTGACAACCCTTTCAGTGAAGAAATTTTTCCTAATAACTTGAGGCCATTTCCTCTTGTCCTATCGCTTGTTACTTGGGAGAAGAGACCAACCCCCACCTTGCTACAACCTCCGTAGTTGTAGAGAGCAATAAGGTCTCYCCTCAGCCTCCTTTTCTCCAGGCTAAACACCCCCAGCTCCCTCAGCCGCTCCTCAYAAAACCTGTTCTCCAGACCCTTCACCAGCTTCGTCGCCCTTCTCTGGACACGCTCCAGCACCTCAATGTCCTTCTTGTAGTGAGGGGCCCAAAACTGAACGCAGTATTCAAGGTGCGGCCTCACCAGTGCCCAGTACAGGGGCACGATCACCTCCCTGCTCCTGCTGGCCACACTATTCCTGACACAGGCCAGGATGCCGTTGGCCTTCTTGGCCACCTGGGCACATGCCGGCTCAYGTTCAGCCGGCCRTYGACCAGCACCCCCAGGTCCTTTTCCGCCGGGCAGCTTTCCAGCCACTCTTCCCCAAGCCTGGAGCGTTGCCTGGGGTTGTTGTGACCCAAGTGCAGGACCCGTCACTTGGCCTTGTTGAACCTCATGCAGTTGGCCTCGGCCCATGGATCCAGCCTGTCCAGATCCCTCTGCAGAGCCTTCCTACCCTCAGGCACATCAACACTCCCGCCCAACTTGGTGTCGTCTGAGAACTTACTGAGRGTGCACTCGATCCCCTCRTCCAGATCATTGATAAAGAGATTAAACAGAACTGGCCCCAAAACTGAACCCTGGGGAACACCGCTTGTGACCGGCCACCAGCTGGATTTAACGCCATCCGCCACAACTCTTTGGGCCCAGCCATCCAGGCAGTTTTGTATCCAGAGAAGAGTACACCCGTCCAAGCCATGAGCAGCCAGTTTCTCCAGGAGAATGCTGTGGGAAATGGTGTCAAAGGCTTTACTAAAGTTCAGGTAGACAACATCCACAGCCTTTCGCTCATCCACTAAGCGAGTCATCTTGTCACAGAAGGAGATCAGGTTAGTCAGGCAGGACCTGCCTTTCATAAACCCATGCTGACTGGGCCTGATCACCTGGTTGTCCTGTATGTGCCATATGATGGCACTCAAGATGATCTGCTCCATAACCTTCCCCAGCACCGAGGTCAGACTGACAGGCCTGTAGTTCCCCAGATCCTCCTTCCGGCCCTTCTTGTAGATGGGCGTCACATTTGCTAACCTCCAGTCAACTGGGACCTCCCTGGTGAGCCAGGACTGCTGATAGATGATTGAAAGTGGCTTGGTGAGCACCTCTGCCAGCTCCCTCGGTACCCTTGGGTAGATCCCATCTGGCCCCATAGACTTGTGTGTGTCTAAGTGGTGTGGTGTAGCAGGTCACTAACCATTTCCCCTTAGATTATGGGGACTTCATTCCGCTCCCTGTCCCTGTCTTCCAGCTCAGGGGGCTGTGTAGCCCAAGAACAACTGGTCTTACTATTAAAGACTGAGGCAAAGAAGGCATTAAGTACCTCAGCCTTTTCCTCAGCCTTTGTCACTATGTTCCCCCCCCCCCATCCAATAAAGGACAGGAGATTCTCCTTAGCCCTCCTTTTGTTGCTAATGCACTTATGGAAACATTTTTTATTGTCTTTTATGGCAGTAGCCAGGTTAAGTTCCAGTTGGGCTTTGGCCCTTCTAATTTTGTCCCTGCATAACGCCACGACATCTTTGTAGTCCTCCTGAGTTCCCTGCCGCGTCTTCCAAAGGTCATAAACTCTTTTTTTTCCTGAGTTCCAGCCAAAGCTCTCTGTTCAGCCAGGCCGGTCTTCTTCCCCGCCAGCTCATCTTTCGGCACATAGGGATGGCCTGCTTCTGCGCTTTTAAGATTTCCTTCTTGAAGAATGTCCAGCCTTCCTGGACGCCTCTGCCCTTCAGGACTGCCTCCCAAGGGACTCTGTCAACCAGTCTCCTAAACAGGCCAAAGTCTGCCCTCCGGAAGTCCAAGGTCGCAGTTCTGCTATAATCCCCCTCCTTACTTCTCCAAGAGTTGAAAACTCTATCATTTTGTGATCGCTGTGCCCAAGACGGCCTCCAACCATCACATCACCCACAAGTCCTTCTCTGTTTGCAAACAACAGGTCCAGCGGGGCATGTGCCCTAATTGGYTCCCTCACCAGCTGCGTCAGGAAGTTATCTTCCATGCACTCCAGGAACCTCCTAGACTGTTTCCTCTCCACTGTATTGTATTTCCAGCAGACATCTGGTAAGTTGAAGTCCCCCATGAGAACAAGGGCTAGCAATTGTGAGACTTCTCCCAGGTGTTTATAGAGTATGTCATCTGTCTTTTCACCCTGGCTGGGTGGTCTATAACAGAATCCCACCATGATATCTGCCTTGTTGGCCTTTCCCCAGGTTCTTACCCATAAACACTCGACCCTTTCMTCACCATCCTCAAGCTCTAGACAGTCAAAACACTCCCTAACATGCAGGGCTACCCCACCACCTCTCCTTCCTTGCCTATCCCTTCTAAAGAGTTTATAGCCATCCATTGYAGCACTCCAGTTGTGCGAGTCATCCCACCATGCTTCCGTGATTGCAACTATATCAGTTTTCCAGCTGCACAAAGGCTTCCAATTCCTCCTGTTCGTTGCCCAATCTGCATGCATTGATGTAGATGCACTTCAGTTGGACTATTGATCCCACTGCCTTTTTTGGGGGAGAAGCCCTTAATATCTATGTGASTGTTCTCAAGCSCTTCCATGGTTTCTAACACATCAATAACCCTTGTGTCTTTGCTGCCACATGGATCTCCATCCCCCCACCTCCACTGAGATGGTAGACTGAAGGACCTCGCTAGCACACTGTCCCTCAAACACTGGCGTGCCGCCCCTAGACTTATCTCTAGCGAGCCTGGTTTTATCCCTCTCCCCCTTCAAATCTAGTTGAAAGCTCTTTCAGTGAGCCTTGCTAACTCCTGCRCAAAGATCTTTTTCCCCCTTTGAGACAGGTGTACCCCATCTGTCGYCAGCAAGCCTGGCATCGTGTAGAGCGACCCATGATCAAAAACCCCAAAATTCTGCTAGTGACACTAGGCTCAGAGCCAGGTATTGATCTGCTGGCTCTTCCTGTTTCTCCCCTCATCATTCCCTGCAACTGGAAGGATAGAGGAGAGCACTACTTGTGCTCCTGATCCCTTAACCAGTCATCCCAAGGCCCTGAAGTACCTCTTGATTGCCCTCGGACTTCCTGTTGCAACTTCATCGCTGCCTCCCTGAAAAATCAATAATGGATAACAATCTGAGGGCCGTACCAGGGTAGGAAGTTTTCTCTTCACCTCTTTAACCTGGGCCCCAGGGAGGCAGCAGACTTCCTTAAGAAGTGGGTCCGGTCTGCATATTGGGCCTTCTGTTCCCTTCAGAAAGGAGTCTCCTATGACGATGACCTGTCTTTTTTTCTTTATGGAAGTTGTTTTGATGCAGGGCATAGACTGACTTAACCTTGGCAACACCTCCAAGCTAGATGAACCATYGTCCTCGTCATTGATGGGTTCCATTTGCAGAGCCTCGTACCTATTATGCAAGGGTACCTGGGAAGGTGGGGTAATCATGGAGGAGTCGCACCTGCTGCGCCAGGCAGGAACTTGTCGCCATTGCCCCCTATCCCTTTCGTCACCGCCAAGTGATCCCTTAAGTTCAACCAGACAGAGAGAGGATRGGGACTCCTCCGTATCATGTGTCCTGTCTGCCTGACTGGCCTGTCCCAGGCAAGGTAGGGTGCAATTCCAGTAGTCTATCTCTCTCTTGGACTCCCTGACACTCCTCAACCTACTCACCTCCTCCCAGAGCTCTGTCACTAAGAGGAGTTCCTCTACCTGGGTGCACCTCCCACAGGTGTGCTCACTGCAGCCATCCAGTACTGGCTCAAGAGTAAGAAGCCTAAGGAAAGCTTTAGAGCCATCTGGGCTAAACCATGCATTAACACCCAGAGAAAATAGCAAGTGACTTTCTTCTGCAGGGGATGGAGGCAATCATCTGCCAGCCAGACATTGTCATGGGAGGTTTGTTGTTAACTAGTGTCCTGGTTTTGGCTGGGACAAAGTTAACTTTTTTTCTGATGGCTGGGGGGGGGTGCTGTGTTTTGGGTTTGATATGAGAGAAGTGTTGATGGCCCATTGATGTTTGGCTRTTGCTGGGTGGTGCTTGCACCAGGGACTTTTCAGCCTCCCATGCTCTGCCAGGTGCACAGGAAGCTGGCAGGGGGAGCACAGCCGGGGCGGTTGACCCAGCTGGCCAATGGGGTATTCCATACCATGTGATGTCACGCTCAGTATAAAAACTGGGGTGGGTGGGGGGCTCTCGCGGTTCGGGACACGCAGGGTGTCCCTTGGTGGGTGGTAAGCTGTTGCATTGTGCATCGCCTGCTTTGTATATTCTATTATTGTTGTTGTTAACATTGTTATTATCACTRTTCTACTTTGTTTTATTTCAATTATTAAACTGTTTTTATCTCAACCCGCGAGTTTTCCTACTTGTGCCCTCCTGATTCTCTCCCCCATCCTACCGGAGAGGGTGGGGTGAGCAAGCGGCTGCGTGGTGTTTAGTTGCTGGCTGGGGTTAAACCACGACAACTAGGGACCCTGATCCTRGTTGTTGCAGGGAGACTACTGAGGCTTGTCCAGGCCTTGAACCACCACCCCTTGCTGCTCATCCACATGGCGAATAACCACACTGCCTAGAGAGTCCTGGAGCAAATCAAGAGGGATGACAGAGCTCTGGGGGCAAATGTGAAGGACATGGCACTCCAGGTAATCTTCTTGACCTTACAGGTCCAGGGGAAGGCTCAGGTAGGAGCAGATTTATCCTGCAAGTTAACAACTAGCTGTGTAACTGTGTCACAGACAGAGCTTTGGCTTGTGTGACCATCGTTCCTTCCTTTGAGGAACGAGAACTGCTAGCATGAGACAAGATTCATTTGACAACATGGTGCAGGAGCATCTTTGGCCACAGGCTTGCCAACCTGGTGAGGAAGGACAACAACCCAGTATGTCAGAGGAGGTGATAACAGCTTGCAAGTAAGTGAGGGAATAGAGACAAGGGGGAAGTACATGGTGCAGAGCAATGGRAGCGAGAACGCCCTTGGGAAGGATAAAACCGATCAAAAGGGACCCACTTGAAGTGCCTGCACACAAACACACACAGCCTGGGAAACATGATGTCTGATAAATTATTCCAAGCATACATTTAAATTTTTGTACTTCAGAAAGTCCCAGAGATATTAATTATCTGAAGGAAATGCTTACATAGACTCTAAGGCTAGAGGGCCTATTACAACAATTGGACCTTATCTTATATACAATGGCACCATTTCTATGCTATACCTCTGGCTCACTCTAGAAGAGTATTCAGGGCCAAGCACCATCATATTCCTCCCCTGTTTTCATACTCCTCCTTAAAGTTACTCTCAGCCACTATCACAATACTGTGTTATACCCATGATGTGATACAGGACAGCTGCTCCCACAGCACCAACCAACAATCCCTCACTCAACAGATTCTTCACTGAATTTACTCAAAAGCTATAAAGATGCTGGAAAGTCATGCAATCCTGATTTAAAGAATCCCAACAATCTAGGATCTACTGTGTCCTGACATCTGTTCTTCCACTGTTTAATTGTCCTCCTTGTAAAACTATACCTTACTTCATGTTTGAATTTCACTACTTACAGSTCCCAGACATGCCTCTTCCACTTTACCAAGACTTCCTGGGCTGTGTGGAGCCACATACTTTAACTAATAGCAGTAGCAGCAATGATTCCTAAATTCACAYAGAGCAAGAAGCAATGCTCATCTGTGCTATGCATATCAGACTAGAAATCCATGTCTTCATATAAAATGGCCTTGCGAACTATCTTCCCCATTTAGATTCTTTAAGATCAGAACAAAATCCCTCTGTCAACCTCTCCTGAGTGAACGAAATACAGTGAGTCCTTGTGGTTGCTCGCTATAAAACAGTATTAACTACATCTTTAATCTCTTTATACGTCTCTTCTGAACACTTTTTCATATTCCATCAGCCTTCTTGAAGTACAGATACTTCAAATGGAACCTGTATTACCGTAATATGCAGTAATGTCCCTAGAATGGCATCATTCTRGGACCCTGTTTTTATTCCTTTACTACCACAATCCCAAAGCCCATTTACAGCTACTCTTTCTATACAAATTAATCTACGTTTGTTTCTCAGTATATGATCCCTGTATATTACTCCACCAAAAAACTGGGGGTGTTAAAAAGAACCTACCACATAAATCAACTATATAAACAGTCCAAATCGGTCGGTATATATAATCTTCTCCATTATTCATCACTGTACTAATTCTGTCATCTGATATCTCCTTCCATATATTTCCTCCTGCATCCAAGGATTCAGATTACTCTGTAACCTCAGTGCCAGCACAGATCCACTGCTGACCAAGTAATGTAGCCTGTCACAAGAGCTTGAACTGGACAAGAAATACATACTGGCCACCTCTGCATTACATGGCCTCTTGAGGTCTCTGGTACATAAACAGCAGCTTTCCTTAAAGAGGAAAGCTTTCCTTAAAGCTTTGAGCCCCAGAAGAAGAAGTACCTGAGTCTATGATGTCTAAGAAATCTTACCATTGCCACTGGTTTTATACAGAAAGATAAATAATACAGAAGTGGGTAGTAAAACAAGTGAAAGCTACAACAAAGTACAAATCCATGAAGGGTGCTGTCACTAGGTGGTACTTAAATGTAACACTGTAATGAAATGTTGGGCTTTTCTATCTCTACTTCACCTGATCTGGATCTGAAAAAAAAACCCCAAATAATTTACTAGCAAGACAAAAGCTAATGCCAGACCTGCATTGCCTCTGAATAATTTTTCTACAGTCAAAGATCATGGAACATAAAATCATTAACTAGCACTCCATTCCTGGGCACCCAAATGTCTCTGCTCTCAAAGTGAAGATAGTATTATTTACCTTCACTGCAAAGAGGAAAAGTAAAGGTGAAGGGATAGACATCTGCTCCTGGCCAATGGAACTTATCAAAATGAATCCACAGCCGTGTATGTGCCTTCACTCACACCAAGTCTGTGTGATGTGAGCTACATTGTGCACAGGTGTCTAATTATTTATCTGCCCTTCCTGTGAAGTTCAAAGTGAAGGAACCTTTTCTGGCGCAGAAGATGTGAGGAGATGATGGCAGGAAAACGCCTTAAAGGATGCACCCGACAGCAGGACAAACCCTTGCCTTGCACGGTGGCAGGAACAAGAAGGAGCCTGATCCATGGGCTATCTGCTAAGCAGCACTGCTTTGTTTTTGCAGAAATAGGGCCTAGTCAAAAGGGAACAAGCAGTYGTCTTATCCATAGAATGAATATGAATATAGATTGTAGTACTTGTGCATACACTCTGTCACTGACATGAAGTAACATGCCTTTCATGCACACATATATCTTAAAAATATGAACAATCATCACAAAAATACACATGTACAGTACTTTCTTAAAGAGCAAATTGCTCGACAGAAAATACTGAATAGTAAGTATTAAAAACTCTGAATTTCAGTTACTTATGTTTAAGAAAACGTGAGCAATATGGGAGAGCTCTTCATTTAAGAGCACTTTATTGGAAACTCAAAAAACCATAATCCCAAACAATAACAACATAATTAAAAAGCTTCTCCTTCAGACAGGAGAGTAACAATAGAATAAGAAGAGGCAATAAAATAAATAGTACAAGTGATATGGACAACTTTTACATTGCAGTCTCTGCTATAACATTCAGTTAGAGAACTTCACATAACTGATTCAAAATCCATGATGATACAAAGTCAAAAACAATACAAAAAGATTTTAAAGTAATATTTCAGTAACAAAAATGTCCTCCTAGAAATAATTAATGTTTGATACACTATCCAGAGAATTTACAAAATKGTTGACAGTAAGCATTCTGTTAAGTATTTAGAAAGAAGTCAGAAGAGATGCTCACAGTTTATATTGGTGACAAAATATTATTACTACAACCATTCCTACACACAGGTGCTAAAGTTAGACCATTCAAAATTATTAGCTGGATACTGTCATTCAACAGCTTTACGAGAAATAACTTGTGCATTCCTTAGACCATGTCTGTTGACTTAAGAAATCTTGAAACACTAAAGAAGAATGGAAGAAAGTTAATGCTGTATCAGATAATGAAGAATARTGAACTGGATAACATGACTGATTATAAACCAATTAGTCTGATAGTCTAACAGTACTGCTGCCATAGTACTCAGGAAATGTTAGTACTACTAAAGAATGTTTTATAGTTAACACTAATCAAAATGGTTTTATGGAAAACATATCTTGTCAAACTAAGCYGATACATTTTCATAAGAGTATTTTCATACAGCTATTTATAAAAAGATGCCAATTTGTTCATACAGCCTTCCATAAACCATTGACCATGTCAGTATGTTTAACTGAGGTTAGACCTGAGGCTCTAACCCAGCCAGCTGGTAACAACAGACCTTTGGCAGACGTCATCTCAGCCCAGTGCAGGTGTGTGCAATATTTATGAGCTGATCACCCTTGACAGTCAATGGAGAGAAACAGGCACTTTTAGGGACGTTTCAGGAGATTACAGCATGATCTATTTAGGTCTTTATATCACAGTGTAGCGAGTCAAACCCTCTACTCACTGTAAAAGGAACCTATGATTAACTAGTTCAGTTGTAGACATCTACAGTTAATCAAATAAACCACATCTTTATGCACTTGTAATGCAGGGTGGCAGAATTTAAACCAAGAAATCACAGAATAGTATAGCAAAAGCATTTTGAATAACATAACTATTTAACAAGTACTGAGATGTACAGTTGCAAAGTGACTGGTGTTTGTAAACTGCTACTCTTCAATTAGTTGCTGCGATAAAAAACTGCTGAGCGAACTCCAGGAACAACGACTATGCCCAGAGCAGCATCAGCTGAAGAATACTCTCTCATTGTCTTTAGCTGGGCCACAGTCCTTGTTTGCCTCATGTTTCAAGAATTTCTTCACAAGTTAGAAGTGACAGAGGAATACTGTGACAGAATAATATTGTTCAGGTTAAGAACCAGTGTTAGCCTCATTTACAGGTCCCACAGGTTGCTACAGCAAAACAGTGCAGGGGAGAAACAAACCACCACAAGAAGCAGGAATAAGCACCCAGGGCAGAGTGGGAACTTCTTAAATCAGCTTTATCGATAATTTCCGTTTATGTCAAACCATGACTTAAATGTTTTCAAAGATAAGAAAGAAGCAGAGCAGCTGGAAACATTTTTACAAATGGGAAGCAGGAAAGGTGAAGAAAATTCACAATAAAATTCACTTGTAAATAGCTGTGTTTGTAGGCATTTGAAACAAACAAATTTGGATTAATGTGGTATAATCAGAAAAAGAATAAAAGCAAGATTGCCACATGTTGCTCGCTCAGTGCTGGCCCTTCAGGAAGAGTGGGTTTTGGAGAAAAAAAGATCAAGAAAGCCCAGGGGACAGTCTCAGGATTTCAACAGTTTAAATGCTGGTCAGGTTAAGAGAAACCCTAGATTCTGACTCAAGTATACACTGTTGAGATATCAGCTGTACTCTATAACACTTTGAATAAAATACCCTCCACAAAAATCAATACAGCACATACTTCATATATGTCAAAAGAGAGCAAATCCTAAATAATAACAGCTAAATGAAGAATCATCATAAGATAGGACCTGCTATCTGCTTAACATMATGTAATATATTCGTCAGTCATTCAGGAGAAAGTATGAAATGGAAATGAATACTAATTAAGCTCACAAGGAGACAGGACAAGTCATTTATACTTATCCAAGTCATTTGGTGAACTGAGAACAAAAAAATATATATAAATAATTGTGCATTCAGAGAGCCTGAAAAAGTAGGCAGGCCACTTGTTGAATGGGATGTACACTGCTGGGAAGCAAGAAACCTAAAAAGGTCTTCAGAAAAATGGAAGAAACGATGCGCATAAACTGTGCATGCAAAGCAAGAACTAAAGTCGGCGCATGAGCCCGGGACAACCTGGTACAAGCAGCTGATGCATACTACCGCAGCAGCAAGGTCATCCTGGTACCCTGAAACAGCCGTCAAGAAGAAAGCCAAAACACAGGTGTAAGTGCTAAAACAGGAGGAAGGGAAATAGCTACATAAACTTTAGAAAAAATAATCAGCACAAAACATGAAGATGGGGAGAAAAGCACRGTAAGACCAGATAACACAAAGGGATCAAGGAAGGATTTAAAGATGTATAGAAAGAATTTACTAGAAAGTACTGTAGAAGGCCCACAAAGAAGGTGCAAGGAAGTTATTGGGACAAGAAAGGAGTTAAGATTGAGCACAGATCTGGCAAGACAAAAAAAAATAATCTATGCCAGCACTGTCAGTGACTAAGGAGAAGGGAAAACAGCTGCAGGACAGAGAGCTAAGAGACAAGTTGTATTAGATACCAATGCTACATGATGGGGTGAGAGGATACACGGTCAGACTCTCATATGGCCTCTGCCATGTACCATGCAAGAGAGCTTCCTAGGAGCTATTCCCCTGCTGAATGGCAGAATGCAATAGAGAAACCGTGGGGCAGCAAYAGCCACCCAGGGAAGACATGTCCACGAGTGTTGTCCATGCAGGCTCAGCATTCAAACAAGGAGCCACAGAGGATGTTTGGCTGAGCAGGAGAAAGAAGTGAGAGACAGAAGTACAGCCCAGGCATGGTCCCTTCGTAAGCGTGCTGCTCAAGGCCTAGCTATGTCAGCACAACCGAGTAGCTGCTGCCAGTTTTGCTGAAGAATCACCATCCATTCTATTCATACCTGGAAAGTTGGGAAAATTTGGCAATAATCTACAGGTGCTTGAAGGAACTAGACTGAAAGTCTGTAAATAAGAAGACCTGAAGCACTGACAGAGAAAATAAGCAAGTACTTCATAACATAACCATAACTGTAATGTTATTACCCACCTTAACTTGTAATACTTTTATTGAGGGATTACATGTCTTTCATAAAGACAATGTATAATATTAATGTGCATTCTAATTTGCATAACAGTATTTCTCTGCACAATTGCAAGTTCTGGTACCATGACAGTAAAAAAAGTGAGGATCTCCAAAAGCCAAGTTCTCAGGTCAAGTCAGGTTCCTCCCACGCAGCCATCACATACTGCTCCATTCCTGAAGCCAAAAAGTTCTCCCCAAACAAACTGAAACCACTTCCCACCATCTCCTTTTCCTATTTTTTTTTTTTTTTCCCCCAACGGGAGCAAGAGTAGGTGGCAGGCAGGCAAAAGAGGTTAAGTTGTCCTGGATAAAGAAAGCTCTCCATATTTACAGCTCTTTTCCCCAACACTTTTTGCATACTCTGCAGCTGGCTGTTTTTCATTTCCTAATCTGCATTTAATCTGAAAACAACCCCCAAGCCCACCTCCAGAACTCTGGTCATTCACCAGAGCTCCCTACCCCTTCCTCTATCATTTATTCTTTTCTCATTTTCCACCATTTTCAAGGCACTGCTTCCTAGCCCACCACTGCTCCTCTGCCTTTTGACTCTTCCTTAAGCTGAGTGCTTCARCATGCACTCAGATGTTTTTACTATACTGATGCAAAGAAGTATTTAGCTCTCAGCTATGGCAAGAAGCAGTGGTGCACAGGAACATCATTCTGTGCAGTAGAAACAGAGCACAGGAGAGTCCAAATGTGATGTGTGGAATAGGCTCCCACAGAGCAGTTCAAGGAGGGAAAGGAGAGAAAAGAAAAGACAAGAAGAGTCATGTGACAGCACAATCTAAACAGCAAGTAAGCCATGAGAGTAGGATTAAGTGCAGATATTTCCTTGCTAAAATATTTGAGAATTTCCCACGCTTTTTATCTGAATTGAGCAATAGATTTCAGAGGGTTTCATTTTAATTTTCTGTTAAGTAGTGTTTTTGTTTGGTACTTGCTACGTTTGTTTTTCAAATTAAAAGTGAAGGGACTCTGCTATGCACAACACTCACCACACAGCAGCATAACTCTCCTATTAAGCTTTTCTCTCAATTCTGTAAATCCAGAATGGGAACTCTCCCATCCCGTATCACCCAAGTCTACTGGATGGTATAATCTGAGAAATCTGTGTTCTGCTTCTCTCCAAGGCACCRTCATACTTGAATGAAACTCAAAGAAAACCCTAAATTCACCACCTGCTTCCAGGGACTCCATCCATCCACACCACGCAGAACACCCAYTACATGACTTACTAAGAGAAACATAATTGGGCTTGTGAAGCTTTACTTCCTTTTGGTGAAAACTGATTTTCAAAAAAAGTTCTCCTATCTTCACTTTTCTTCTCATCCAAAGTACACTCTATAAATAGAAACAAAGTATTTCTATACTAAATTTTAAATCAGCACAAAAGACTTGTATAGGTATGGGAAGCCTATATAGTTCAGAGGGCTAATACAGGAAAGAAACAGCAAAGTCAAAGATGGGGAAGGGAGTTTCAGCTAAACTACTTAACCTCTATTTTTTGTTGTGKTTTTTTTTTTTTTCCCTTAAAGTTGCTTAACAACAATGACTGACATCTGGAATAAAAGAAGCCTTTATCATTTACTATCCTCAGACTTCTAACAAAGACTGTGGAAAAATTCACGTTTCTGACACCATCAGATCTCAGACCAAAGGTCCACTTAGCCAACAGTTAGTACCAGATGCTCAAAGAAAGACTATAAGAAATAAAATTTAAAAAAGAAAATCCTGTGATTTTTTTTTTTACAACTGTATCAGGTATTCTAATAAACATACTCCTGTACATTGAAACTTTTTTTACTATATGAGTAGAGCACCATAGCCACAACACTATTATTGCAAAAAACAAGACATACATATTCCTTTTCTATAACCTTCCTGTTTCTAACAGCCATGGTTTACTAGCATCCTGAGCCTGGACTACCATGTTTAATAGCCAGCAATGGACTTGCCTAATACCTGTGTTTGAACCCATCTATACTGTAGACAGCTTCAACATCTTTTAGTAATAAACGCTACAWTCTAATTTGGCATGAGCTGAAAAAAAAACCCCAACCCTTTGTGTTTCTTTTAAGCCTGTTGCCTGATAATTTTATCACATGTCCATATGTTCTATAAATCTAAGTCCATATGTTCTATAAATAGTAACTTGCCTCTCCTCTGTGATGACTGATGATCTCTAGCACAGTTATCTTCGTCTATCATTTTTCTAAAGAATTCTCGCATACCTCTGATGGAAATCTCTGCACCTCTCACTATCCTTATCACTTTTTCTAGAATTCTTCTAGTTCTACTAGTCACTGCATCTTAAGGGATATAGAAGTGCATTCACTCTTCAGGACATAGGTGAACCATGGATTTATACAATATTATAACAATAACTTCAGTTTTGTTAATTCTTTTCTTGTAATATCTAACATCGAATTTTCCATTATAATCACGACTGCTAAGCTCATGTTTGCAGAGAACTATCTATAAAGATGCTAAAGATTTCTGAGCCAAAAGAGATAATTTTGACAATAATGTGACTACATGGGTAGGCTTATTTTATCTACACACTTTACATATGAATTCATCAACCTTCAATTTATGCTGCCATATTATCATCCAGTTTTGAAACACTCTTCCCCAATCTTAAGAGACAGGTTTAGGTTCTACTGCACTGAATAATGTCACATTGTTGGCTGATTTTGTTGCTTCATTATTTACCTCTTTAGAAATCATTCATCATATACTGAACACCAATGGGGAATCAAAAAGGCACTCCTTCCATTACGGAAACCAACATTTACTCGTCCTTCTGCAGCCACCACCTCCAGCAGCTCCGGGGCCCAGGGATTCTGCTAGTTCAGCTTAGWCCTCTCCAAAGCTATGCCTGTAGCTTCTTAATGGCTCGTCAATTAGTGAAAGTATACTTYGGTCTTTGTCTCCATTATCCCTTGAGTAGCAGGTTTCTGTCTGTGTGTTTTTCTTTAGCACTTCCCCCGTTTACTTATTATCCCCTTTGCACTGAAAGTGTCCTTCACTGCCTAAACTTAATGAAGRAGAGGTGTACTCTCACCCTCCACATACCCTTACATTTCCTCATGAAGTTCAGCAAAGGGAAGYACAAAGTCCTGCACCTGGGGTGGAACAACCCCAGGCACCAATATATGCTGGGGGCCACCCAGCTGGAAAGCAGCTTGTCAGAAAAGGACATGAGGGTCCTGGTGGAGACCAAGTTGCACACAAGCCAGCAGTGTGCCCTTGCTGCAAAGAAGGAGCACAGTACCCTGGGCTGCATGAGGCAAAGTATTGCCAACAGGTCAAGGGAGGTGATCCTTCTCCTCTGCCCAGCGCTGGTGAGGCCACAGCTGGAGTACTGTCTCCAGTGCTGCGCTTGTCCAGTACAAGAGAGACRTGGACATACTGGAGAGTTCAATGAAGGGCCATGAAGATGACGAAGTGACTAGGGCATCTCTCCTATGAGGAAAGGCCAAGAGCGCTGGAATTGTTTAGCCTGGAGAAGAGAAGGCTCAGAGGGGGGATCKTATTAGTGTATATAAATACCTGAAGGGAGAGTGCAAAGCAGGTGGAGCCCGGCTTTTTTCAGTGGTGCCCAGTGACAAGACCAGAGGCAGTGGGCACAAACTGAAACACAGGAGGTTCCCTTGGCACATCAGCGAACACTATTTTACAGTGAGGGTGACTGAGCACTAGAATAGGTTGCCCAGACAGGTTGTGGAGTCTCCCACCTTGGAGATATTCAAAGGCTGACTGGACATGGTCCTGGGCAACCAGCTCTGCTTGAGCAGGGGAGTTGGACATGATGACCTCCAGAGGTCCCTTCCAACCTCAACCATTCTGTGATTCCCTACTTTTCCTTACTGCTTATGAGGAATTTTCCTCATTGACTATATACTTCCCTTATTAGCTTTAACAACATTCTTTACAAACCTTGYTGAGAGCATTTTCAAAACACTTACGTACAATACACTGACAGGCCCACTCTTGTTCACATGACCTGTCAAAGAATTCTAATCCTAATAAAACAGGGGCACAACAGATAATAGAATAGGAACATAACAGACCCCTGGGGCACCATTTGCCTCTACAGAAGACATGCTGACTCCTTATCTGCAATGGCATGCTTAGACACCAATCCTTTGAACAAAAGACAGGACTCCACTAATTACAACTTCACGTGCAATTTACATTGTTAAACATACTAAGAGATGAGGATGGCTGCAGCACTTGACCKAAGCATTTACTCAGAAAATAAAATTTGAAGGAGTTATGAAGAGCCTAACAGAAGATATTACAGAACACGGTACCARTCAGTAGTTCTCTCATGCTTTTATCATAGTGCAGTCAGTGCTGGTCACATCTCTAAAAAGTATACAGCAGAATTAATAAAGATACAGATATGGAAAGACTAGGTACAAAATAATTCTCTTATGAAGAGGAACTGAAAAAGAGCGCTTGTTCATATTGCAGGGGAGGGGGGAAAATGTACAGTTAAGACTAACACTGAGACAAAACTAGGAGCGCGTGATCTTGTAACAGAAGAACTAGAGGACCACCAACAAAAACAGAGGGCAACRAACTCAAAATCAACAAAGGCTTCTTCATGCCTTGGGCGCTAACTGGCATAGGACTTGCCAAGAGACACTAAAGATGTAGAAAGGGGTCAGCTAGGTAGGAGCATCCAGTTTTCTTGACCTTGCGAGCCACACAGCAAAATCTTTACACGTCAAACAGCCACAAGACACATACCACCATATACTTCAGAGGACAGCAGAGAGGAGAAGTACCAGAAGTCCACAGAAAAGTTATGACAGCAGATGTCTCACATGGTCCATCACACTGCCTTGGGCCCTAGTTGGTCTATGCATACCACTGGATCCCAGGGAGACCTAGTGATGGCATTCTTGGCAGTCCCTGTTGGTTTACTTCCTTACAAAGATATATCTGGGCTACCAAGCACAAAAATGGCACCAGAATTACTTACAAACCATATACAGATACCCTTGGACTACATGCTTTCATTCATACAAGAATATCCAGAGCTGTAATGTTAAGTATTAAGAGAACAATGAGAAAGTTTGTAAAGAACAAAGCCCATAGAACAAAAGCCAGGCTCTACTGGGAACTAACAGGATCCTTCTGTGAAGGGCAGCTTATTGCCTAGCATTAATCATGAGGGATTTGAAAGACCATTCTAGAGAGATGACTGGGTATTATTAGATTATTTTTTCTGATTATAAATAAGCACTATGAAATATCAATTATGTCCCCAGTTTGCTGGCACAAATTAAACAGTAAATGTAGTTAAAAGTGAAGGTACCTTTACAGGGAGCATTAGTAACTAGTCAGACAACATTCAACAGTGTAATTCAGCATATGGAAATTAATACAAAGTCACCTCTAATGAACTGAAGTGCAGCACAGAACTGTTGGATCAAGCCATTTTCTGAAGATGGATTCATTCAAAGTGTGTGTTTAAAGGCAAGGAACGATCTAAGAACAAAGAATGAAAAACATCTCCCTAAAGCAAGAGATCGTGTCTGGAAAAGTGGAACAATCTGAAAATGAAGTAGGGACCACAGTGGGAAAACAACTCAAACTGAATTACCTGTGCCACACTGTGGCAAAGAGAGCCGAAGGAACCCTTGGATTTATGAAGAGGAGGAAGCAAGGATAGTAGGATGATTTTCTCTATATACTTCAATCACTAGAGAAGTCCACGTTGAAACACTGAATAAAGTAGTGCCAAGTACAATCCAGAAGTCTGAAAAATGTTGTCCATGAAAGATTTAAATAATGCAACATGTTTAATGAACTAAACATAAAGTTGAGAGATGAACATGATGATGATGTTTAAGTACATTCAATGCAAGTACAAACATTCACAAAATCCCAAGTGATAAAAAGCTTTTAAATTAAATAGAAAAAAAGACAGAACAAGAGCCAGTGGACAAAAGCCGACATCAGACAGACTATGCCACAAATCATTACCACACAGTGCATGTCACTTAAGAGCGGGGCGAGAGGGGGGAATCACACTCCTAACAGACAGTTACAATGACACGATCCTACATAAGCAGAGCTGACACTGTTATAACCTTCACCCCTCGCCTTCAGGATAGTCCAGCTGTCACAAACAAGATATTTACAGAATCAAAGTAGAGGGGCTAGCATGGCCGTTAGAATATATTCAAATCCTTCCTTGCCCCAAGTCAGTATTGACCTGCCAAAACCCTTCTTAACAGATATTTGTCTAAGTTCTTAAACCCTCCACTGATAGAGGCTCTACAGGCAGTATATTCCATTTTTGATTTACAATAGCTAACCAAACTGCAGCTTGTCTTTCTGGAAGGTATAAGGCTCACAGTAAAGACAAATGGAAGTCCACTAGTGCTCAGTAAAATACAGGTGATCCAAAAGTATCTTTTAGCCATAAGATACATTAATCTGTAAACAACCATGATTATACAGATCAACACCTGRCTTCATGGCTGGTGTTGACACCAGGGCTTTGGCTTCTACGATCACGGGATGTTATTTGATGAATACAGATTACTGGRGAGAGATACGATTCACCATCAGCCAGTTCCCTCAGGACCCTGGCATGCATTTCATCAAGTCCTATGGACTTGCRTATGTTCAGATTCCTCAGATGGTCTAGAACCTGATCTTCTCATACGATGGGTGGGAATTCATTCCTCCAGTCCCTGCTTGAGRTTCAGGGACTTGAGAGATTTGGGAAGAGCAATTGCCAGTGAAAACTGAGGGGRGAAAAAAGTTGTTGAGTACTTCAGCCTTCTTCATGTCAGTTGTCACCAGATTCCCCATCTCATTTACCGGGGGGTGCAATTTCTTTTGTCTTCCTTGTCTGACTAGCATACCTGTAGAAGCCCTTCTACAGGTCCCTTCTTCACACCCCTTGCCAAACTTAGCTCCAGTTTTGCCTTAGCTTTCCTGATCCCATCCCTACACTCTTGGGAAGTACCCCTATATTCTTCCCAGGATGCATGTTCCTGTTTCCACTGCCTATGCATTTCCCTCTTGTGTTTCAGTTTGAGCAGGAGGTCCTTACTCAGCCATGCTGGTTTCCCACCTTCCTTGCCTGATTTCTTGAGCATGGGAATCGATAGTTCTGGTGCTCTAAGCAAAATGTCTTTAAATAGCTGCCAGCTCAATGTCCAAATGGAGATCAGTACCAAGTGGTGTCCCTCAGGAGTCCATATTGGGACTGGTACTGTTCAGTATCTTTATTAATGACATAGATAGTGGCACTGAGTGCACCCTCAGCATGTTTGCAGATGACATCAAGCTGAGTGGTGCAGTTGATAGGCTAGAGGGAAGTGATGCCATCCAGAGGGACCCTGGCAGGCTGGAGGAGTGGGCCCATGTGAACCTCATGAAGTTCAACAAGGCCAAGTGCAAGGTCCTGCACCTGGGTCAGGGTGGGGGATGGATGGATTGAGAGCAGCCCTGTGGAGAACGACTTGGGGATATTGGTACATGAAAAATTAGGTATGAGTCAGCAATGTGCGCTTGCAGCCCAGAAAGCCAATCATATCCTGGGCTGCATCAAAAGAAGCGTGGCCAGCAGGTCGAGGAAGGGAATTCTTCCTCTCTACGCTGCTCTCCTGAGACCCCACCTGGATCCAGCTCTGTGGTCCATAGTACAAGACAGACATGGACCTGTTGGAGCAGGTCCAGAGGAGGCCATGAAAATGATCAGAGGTCTGTAACGCCTCTCCTATGAAGAAAAGATGAGAGAGTTGGGGTTGTTCAGCCTGGAGAAGAGAAGGCTCCAGGTAGACCTTATTGCGGCCTTTCAATACTTAAAGGGGGCTGATAAGAAAGATGGGGACAGACTTTTTACCAAGACCTGTAGTGACAGATCAAGAGGCAATGCCTTTAAACTGAAAGACAGTAGGTTTAGATAGGACGTAAGGAAGACATTTTTTACAATGAGGGTAGTGAGACACTGGAACAGGACTAGATGATTTCTGAAGGTCCCTTCCAACYCAAACCATTCTATTATTCTATGAACTAGACACTGAATGAGCTTTGTACTTTCTCCTGCAACTACTCATATTGGCCACTGTCCACATAGAGTCTGATCAGCATACCAGCCAGCTCAGTTACTACGTGGTTATTCCTATGATCTCAAAGCAGGAAAAACAAGAATAAAAAAACTTAAGTAACCTTGCAGTATGTCCTTTCTCTACCATGGAAATGGAAAGCTTTAAAAAATTATCTACAAGTAGCATTTGGAAATCATTCCTCACTGACCTAACACCTGCAAACACAGCTCTTGCTCTCCATCTAGACATCACCTTTTAACTGTAAATTCTGCAGTTGCCATGAATCGTATATATTTTGCCAGGGGAAAATGACTGCTTTAAATCTTTAAAAATAATTAATTTGTCAATTCTGAATGTTATGCCTTGTCAGGCCTTGCAATTTCACCAAATGAAGTCCAATTTCTTTCACATCATCAAAAGCACATTTGCAAATCAAAGGCCACATGCTTATCAAAAGTTAAGTTTATACAATTTCCCACTTCAGTGCACTAGCTGTGCCTATAAATTTAAAAATATATGATTGGTAAATTGTATTTTCTTCTCTGCAGTTTATGATCTTGAAAGGAGCGGAACTGCCTTTAAACAAATAATTTTTAAAATTAATTCACAGGCAGAGAATAAGTGTGCCAAATTTCAGGGTAAAAAGTAAAAGATAAAATGTTGATTAGACTCTGAAACTGACAGTCTTGGAGCATGCAAATTCTTCAGCCTAGCTAAGGGCTTCATTTAAGCCATGGTGATAGTTACATTCAAAGAGAAACGCTTCTATCCCTAGCTTTGACAACTACCATAGACAAACACAGACATTATCATTATGATAAGAGTACAAAATAGTAAAGGCTCTTGGACTATCAAAGGCCATAAAGGAAAGGACAGGAAGTTTGTCTCTCAGACACTGGAACCAATGAATAGAGAGTTTTTAAAAAAATGGAAGGAAGATCAAAACAGCTTTCTATAAAATTCACGGGACCCTTGTCCAGCATTGAGGTGCCAGTGCTATCAATATATCCAGGTACAAGAATGAACATATCACTGTTACTTTCATGTTTACTCAGTGAATATCAGAAACATTTGACAAGGACATCTCAGGCTGTCAACTCATGAAAACCAGACATACCTCACTTGACCTCTGAGTAACATTTCCTGAACAAGACCTACTAGCCACTGTCTACATTATGAAAGCATTATGGAGAACACAGCAATAACTCTGTGAGCTAAAAGAAAAAACATGCAAGTTGTGGTTATTTGCTTGTTTCTATGCACTTAGGACACTTCTGTATAAATGAAAAATCTGGATAACTCCTGTGGTATAATACCAGAACTCTTAATCCTTTACATTTTAAATTAAGAACCATTCAATTCCTCCAACTGCACCTTTCCAGAAAAGCTAAATTCCTGGAATGCTATTCAATTTAAGGGGAGACCAGCAAATTCCAGGTGTTAGCCCAAGCACTCTGTTTGGAAACCACTGTGGCAATACCGCACTGGAAGAAGAGCGAGCTCCAGGTGATTAAGAGTACTGAAGGTTAAAGTTAACACCTTACCTTTCATCAAGAAGCTAAAGGAGTTTTAATACATAAGCTCTTCTGATTCCAGCGAGGGTTGTGGACTCTCTGCAGGAATATACATTAGCAGGTATATTCTGCATTAACTTTAACATCAATGGGTTCTTAACAAGTTAGTCAGCATAGACAACATGGTGTGTGATAGTTACAGGAGCAGAAAGAAATGGAGTGGGGTGTCAGAACTGAAAAGGAAAGAAACTTTCCTAGAAGTTAGCTAGAAAAAGCCTTTTGCCACATTCGCTGCCTGGCATTTAGTGGTCATCTTGAATCCAACACCATCCATAAGTGCAAACACAAGTAAAAAACCACAAAAGCGTTTCCTGCTTAGCAGGTTATTATTCTCATTGTCTTTACTTCCAACTTCTTTTGCCAAGCATCTGCAGTCACCTGCTTTTTGTCTGGTCTTTCCCTTCGCCAAATAGCTCCCATCCATACCTCAGTCTTCTATCATTTGGAACCTGAATAAGGAGAACTACCAAACTGCCTTTCTAAAAGACATACACTTACTCAGCAACAGCTGCAAGCTGGATACAGGTACCCACTACCTTTAGTGGTAGTGAATGGTCCTATAGTCCTCCCTGGACTCAGAATCCAAGAGAACATTGAACTGAACAGAAAAGGACAGAATAGTGACGGAAAACATAACCACAGAAGAGTCAATCACAGAAAACTGGAACAACTCCTTCCAATGAGGATAACTTAACATTGAAACAGCAGACCTAAGAATTTGGGGGAATTTCTAACATTGTTTACTCCAAACTGCTGACTCCATAATTAGGTGACTGCAAAAACTTAAAAGGCATGCAGATGAAAAAAAAAAGATTCAGCATTTGCCTCATTTTCCTGTTCCTTTTCCACATATCCATTACTAGTCAGAGAGAGGATACTTTGGTCTGACTCAGCACAACACAGTTCTTAAATTCATTTAAGTTATGATTGGTAGACTAGCACTGGTTATCTCTCTGTAACAGACTTTCCCCGAGCTCAGCCAGAAGCAAAAAGCCACAGGTAGCAGGCACTGGGCAAAGTTCATACAGTTATGAAGTTATGAAACCCTCAAGCTGCACCAGGATAGGTATAGACTGGACATTAGGAAAAATTTCTTCACCGAAAGGGTTGTCAAGCATTGGAACAGGCTGTCCAGGGAAGTGGTGGTCACCATCACTGGAGGTGTTCAAAAAACGTGTAGATGTGGCACTTTGGGACATGGTTTAGTGGGCATGGTGGTGTTGGGTTGACGGTTAGACCTGATGATCTTAGAGGTCTTTTCCAACCTTAATGATTCTATGATTCTATGTCCTGCAGCAATATGGCTGTTAAAGGGTCAAATCCGATGACAATAACAAGACTAATATGTCTTAAAATAAAAAAAGTTATAACCTAGGCTATTTGTKTCCATTGCAAAATAGAATGCATTTTTCTACCAGACAATTTACGCTACCAGTGAAGTGACCCGTGCAGGCTGTAAAAGGTGAAAAAGCACTGATCCAGTTGTGGGAAAAACAAAGTCCATTACAGGCATACTGTCTACTGACTGGGAAAAAAGATAGATGGATACAGGTGGATATTCACCAGTGGAAGCAACAAGAAGAATGGAACTAATGGTAGAAAATAAAGACCTGAGTGGCAGATTTGAGTACCTTATCATGGAGATGACCAATGCATCTCTGACAACAGCAGGTACTGGAGAAGTCCACCAGCTGGGAAGAGCTAACCATGCTAATTTAAACCTGCTGTGAGAAGCATGGTAACCCTACAAATCAATAACCATCTGATAAGAACTAATCACATTTACTTGTAGCTAATGGAGTAATGAATTACCACAAAGAAAACCTGCTACTACTACTCCTCCTCTTCATTCTTTCCTCTATTAGGCCTGCTGTTAGCAACTGCATTCTCTAACATTATTCGCTCTGAGCCAGTCTACTCTGCCTAATCAGCACCCTCCCTGCCAGCACTAGCAGAAACTATCRTAGAATTAGTTGGCTAGTAAAAGGACCAGGTTAGGTCAATAGCAGCAAGCAGGCAGTTCAGGACTTATGTCACAAAATCACATTTCCCATAWGTCCAAAGGCAAACATTTTCCAGTCCCCATACAAGTCACAGACACATTCTTCCCACCTAGAACAGGTCATTTCTCAAAGGGCTAAAACCTACCTGTACCAGACTAGGTAGCTGATGAACACCCGGAGTCACATGTGTATAGACCGAGAGGAAGCAGGAAACTTATCCAACAAGATGGGGCAGGAGACCAGATATTATGTCATGATGAATTAGCAGCAGGTATTCTCATTGTCCTGAAGCAGGAACAGCTCTAAGACAGCAGGCCGAGGATGCATTTGGATCCAGCTCTGAAAAGAGAAAGTACATACTGAGTGAGAAGGAAATAATATACAATATAAAAAAAATTTCCTAGAACAGCACCACCCCATGTGACACTTCATAAGCAGCACAACTGGGAAAAAAAAGAGGGAAAAAGCAAGAAAGAAAAGATGCAAATGACATAGCGATTAGGGACTTCTCTGCAGACAACTGCACACAGATGCATGTACATGTTGCCAAGACAGTACTTTTGCCCAGGCACTGTGCCATCCTTACAGGCTATTCAGCTTACAGACGGGAGCCAGCTTGTGTTTGGGGAGACTGGAGAAAACATGAAGAAAGTACACTTGCCTATAACCTGTCAACATGTTGAGGTATGCTCTAGTAAGAACCACAGGGTGGCTAAGATTGGAAGGGATCCCTGGAATTTGCCTGGCCTAACCAAGAAGCAAGGGTATCTTCTTACTGTTCTCAGTTATGTTTCTGCCATCAGACGTCTCTGGTAACCCTTGGGAAAGCAGGCCAGTTCAGGAACTGTAACTAAGTCAGCTTGCTTTCATTCTTATAAAATCAAATCCTTAAAGGCTATCAGAATACTCTAGCATTTCAGGCAGGCATTGTGAGCTGCCCTGGTAGGATGGTGAGAGTGTTGCAGACTGGGAGAACTAATGATTTAGGGTATAGTCAGGCAGCTTTAGTGTCTGCATATTCATTGTAGGTCCCAGAGAAGATGAGCCAGGGTAAGAAGGAAAAGGGAGCTGCTCCTTGGGAACAGCTGAGCCAGCTGCAGCTACGTATACAAAGCCCTGCTGCTTCTGATGGCTCTCTGCTGTAGTTCATGACAAAAAGCGGCATTACAGCAGAACAGATGTGAACACCAGCACTCACACCATTCACGGGTGTAAGCTCGTACCTAGTCATGCAGTTAGAAGCAACTGCTCAAAGAATGGATAGGCAAGAAAGGGAAATATGAGCATCACAGTGCCAGCCTAGGCAGTGCTGGTAAGCACAGGAGCAGACAACTCCATTACAGACAGCAACACGGCTCTCGGTCCAGCAGGGTCAAAACAAGGGAAGAACAAAGAGCAGAAAGAAGATCATGGTGAATTCTGCTAAAATAGAGCTGAAGTCAAGGAAGGATAGAGTCTGGGAAAGCAGTGGCTGAGGCAGAACACAGCAATGGAGGCAGTGCAAGTGAGAAGGGCTGGGCCAGGAAAGTGCATGAGGTACTGAAAGTAACATCACTGCAGCGCTGTGGAAAAGGAGGCAACCAAAGGCTGACAATGTTGGGAATCTCACCCTCACCCTGCCTTAGGGACAAGGCCAGGCTGGGAGTTTCTTCCTCACAGAGAGAGGTCAGGGGATCCTGCCAGGGAAGAAGGGCTGGTTTCTCATGGTGGTGTCCCCATGGTAAACAGTAAGTTGTTGATTGCTCCTGAGGCAGCACCAAGGAACTGGTTATTTTCAGAAGCTGCAGGACTCCCGTGGATGGGCAGTAGTACGATGCCACTCTCTCCAAGAAGGGCAGTGCTGACAGCACTAGGCAAGGATACTGCACAAACGCACCCCCAGACCATGCTAACTGGTGAGTGACCTTGCTTTCTCCTCAGTCCCTCATTTCATTTCTACCTTAGTCTTTCCCAGCAGAAACCTGCATACAGGGTCCCTCCACAGGCCATGCTGATAGAGGAAACCGAGGAGAGTTCAGGCCTCAGGGAACAAGAGGGAGGAAGGGAGCAGCAATCTCCAGCAGCAAGCTCGTGGTGCCAAAGTGAGATGGTTTGCCTGTGTGGGAAGTCAAGATCTTCCAGAAGGCCATTCAGAGCATTAGTCTCCTACAGATGCAGATGTCCTGAGAGAGTATCTGGGACTATGTATCTCCATCTGAAAACAGAGATGAAGGGCACCTTAGAGGCAGCAAGACGAATACCCTCTTTCAAAAGGTGCTATCTCTTGCATGAAGGTTGGTTGTTCCTGGAGCACTGGAGACAGCTGTCAGTCGCAGGACAGCACTGGGGTGTGGAGTGTCTCCAGGGACAGGGTGTTAAGCAGACCCTCCTCTCTTGAGGACCGTGCCAGGGCAGGCTGGGCAATTCCAGACGAGTGCTGGTGTCTCCCCAGGGAAAGTCAGCCCTGCCGAGGGAAAGACTCCCGAGGGGACTTGCAGTCCACATTTGGGAGTAGTAAATGAGTACCGGGCTCCCCGTCTCTGCCTGCCTCTCCAAGCCAGCTGGGTCCCTGCGAGGCAGCAAAGCCACCACAGCTCGGCCGAGGACGCAGGGGCACACGCTGGGACAACCGGAGGGGGCCAGGTGGGTGGCTGCACCGGCGCAACGCCAAGCCCGAAGGGAAGGACGGAGAGCGGCGCGCCAGTCGCCGGGGTGCTCCAGCCCCCGGGGTGTTCCAGCCCCCGGCTCCGCGGGGGAGCCGCGCGGCGGCAGCGGAGCGCCGCGGGAGGGGGCACCGCCGGGCATACCGGCGGCGCGGGGCCCGCTGCCCGGACTCTGCCAGTCTCCCGGTCGGGAGTGCCCCGCAAGCAGCGCCGGGGCGGGAGCTGCGCCCGTGCCCGGGGTCCGTGCCCGGCCCGGGGGTGCCGCTGGCGGGGGGCAGTGCCCGGGCGGAGGTGTCCCGCAACCAGAGCTCCCGCAGGTGCCCCGGGCAGAGCCACGGCAAGTGCCGCCGCGGGGTCGAGCCGGACGGAAGGCCGGGGCGGGGGCGGCGGGACCTGGGGCAAGGCTCACCGTCCCGTCCATGCTCCTCCCCGCCGCGCCGCTCYCCCGCTCGCACCGCGGCCGCCGTCCCAGCGCTGGGCGCGGGGCGCCTGCGCGGCGCTGCGGAGAGCGGCGCAGGGACCGTCTGCAAAGTGCGCGTCGCTCGCCGCCCGCGCAGGAGCGGCAGCGCGGCGCCGGAACGGGCTGCCCGCAGCGCCCTCGCCGCCGGGGGAGAGGGTCCCGGTGCGAGAGCGCCCGCTCCTGCAGCCGAGCCGCGCTCCGACTCCCTGCGTCTCAGCGCCGCTTCGGCGACGGGAGGACGGTGTAGCTGCGGTCCCTGCGCCGGCTTCCCAGCCCTGCGGGGGCGGTGCGGCGTGGAGCTCCTCCCGTGGAAGGGCGGGGGCAGAGCCCGTACCTTTCCAGCCCCTCGGGCCGCCCCGACCCTGCCGCCTCTGAACAGCTCGCTCTCGCTCGACGGCGGCGTCCACGGCGGCCTCGGGAGACGGTCGGACAGGCTGCGGGTCCGCCGCCACAGCCGCTGCAGTCCGTTCCCGCCGCCACGGCCCCCGCCCCCTGACGCCACCGAGCTCCGGCGCCACAGCGCCCCTCACTCGCCAGAGCGCCTCGCTCGCCTCCACAGCCCCCTCGCTCGCCTCCACAGCCCCCTCGCTCGCCTCCACAGCCCCTTCGCTCGCCTCCACAGCCCCCTCAGCCGCCAGAGCGCCTCACTCGCCTCCACAGCCCCCTCGCTCGCCACAGCCCCCTCACCCGCCACCGTCCCCCGCCGCCACAGCACCCTCCCCGCCACAGCGCTCCGACTCACCACCAGCGCCTCTCGCGCCGCCCCAGCGCCCCTCACCCGCGCCAGAGCACCCCTTACTATCACAGCTCCCCAACCCGCCGCCGCAGCCCCTCACCTCCAGAGTGCCCCTCGTTCGCCAAAGCCCCCCGCCGCCAGAGCGGCCCTCACCCGCCACAGCGCCCTCCCGCCGCCAGAGCGCCCCTCACTCACTACCGCCCCCTGCCGCCACAGCGCTCCTCACCCGCCGCCAGAGCCCCCTTTACCGTCACAGCTYCCCCAACCCGCCGCCACAGCCCCCGCGCGCACCACAGCGCCGCCGCCATCCGGCCCGGCCCCGGCCCCGCTCTGTCCAGCCCTGGCCCTCAGGCAGGTCGGGCTCCGCCGCAGAGCCCGCGCCCAGGCCGCCCTTGAGCGGTAGCGACTGCCCGCGGCCCCGGCCCACCTGGCGGCGGTGCCGGTAGCGGCCTGCCCCGCCCCGCGGACCCACCTGGCGGCGGGGCTGGTGCCGGCGCGGTGGCGCTGGGAGCCGCCTCCGGGGCAGGGCTGGGCGCCGCCCGGCTCGCGGCAGAGCCCGGGGGCGTATGGCGGAGCCTTTCGCGCGGTGCCGCGGGGCGCTGCGGGGCAAGGCTTGGCCAAGCCTCGGTGAGAATCTCGGTGGYGATGTGGACAACAGCAACCCGTGTGTAGGGAGTGAACGTGGGGGAGAAAAGCTTTGAAGCACGTATGATACTTCCAGTTCAAAACTGGCCTGTACGGAGAGTTACTACTCTTTATTTGCCTACTTTTCTGCACACCTTTCTCTTAAGGAGCTGGTAACTCCTGGGAGGATGACGATGCTGGGTTTGGTGGACCGTGTGTCTGTTATACTGTGCCAATTGTAACGGGAAAAGGAAAATTATGTTGTGAATATCCAGTGGAAGATATTTACGAAGTACACTTTCAAAGAATAATTTGAAGAAGCACTGAAGAGAGTCTGACTTAAGTTGAAGAAGCACTGCAAACAATGAGGGATGAGGAGGGGAGTGTGTACAGGATGAGCGCTGAAAGTGAATAATTTTGAGTGATGTTCCAAGGCGCTGTGAGAAAGGGGTGAAAGGAAACAACTCGGTTTAAAAGGAGTATCAGATGAGCAGAAGCCAAGCAATTCTGCCAACTCCAAGTGTTCAAAAAGGTGTAAGTCTAAAAGCTGAAATAAAATCTTGTAAGATTATGAGGTGGATTTATGTCTCACTGGGTGTTTTTAAATGGGGGCTATATATTTGTGTGCCCTCAGCTTTTTCAGTCTGCATTTTTCATGTGTGTCACATTTTCAAGCTTTTTGCTACAGCTGTTTGCACTAGAAAAACACTTGTAAATGGAAAATTAGTTTTTCTGTTTCCTGTAATCCAGAAACTGCCACCTTTGAGCATCCTGGAAGAAATGGTTTAGTGTGTTGAGAAGGTAATGTGAGTGCTAGGTACATCCAGSAAAGACAATCTGAAAGAGGAACGCAAGAGGGGGTGACTATCTTGGCGAAGGTACATGACTCATGAGGCACAAGCCCTGAGACAGCATTGCAAGAAAGCACCTTGTGTAGTGGTTCAGGCTAGGACTCCTGGCAGGAGACTAAGCWAGCAGCCTGCACACATTTTGCCGTACTGTAAAGTATGTTTCATGATGGATGTGTGACAAGGTAATGCTTAAGGCCAAATAGGAGAGAGTAAGCTCCTCAGAAAAGAAGTCTTCATGCTGGAGTTAAGAATGGAGGAGTCTGCTGAGCAAGAATACCTTGCTTTTGCTGGGGAAATGTGCACCTGTTGATGAGATTATATYGTCCTCTGTATCTGGTCATCTGATCTTACCAAAACTTCTCTGTGGAACAGCCTAGACCATCTGCAAGTGAWTGGCTTGCACTCTCCAGAGTGTTAGCAATTGGCTGTGAAACACTTTGGAGTGAGAAAATTCAGCGTCCCRTCAGCTGTGACTGAGCTAAGTGCAGCCATCCTAGGGACTGCACAGACACAGCTGAGCTGCTCAGCACTGCCGGGGGAGGAGGGGGGAAACCACCCCATGCAGGTTGCCCAGATGAGACAGGCTGCACATCCCYCTCGCGTGGGAGAGTCACATCATTTATATTCCAGTCTTGAAGAAGACTGATGGACACCATGATCAGACACAATATCTGAGTTCACAACATCTGTGTTTTTATTAAAAAAAAAAAGTATACCTTTTAGTTAGGGATAGAGTGGCGGCTCCTTCATAGGTGAGCCAATGGTAAGTCTATTTTCATCTGTGTCTTGGAGTGAAAAATGCAGCTGGGACAAAAGCTTCCTGTGTTTGTAACATATACCAAACATTTTTCTCTGGGATCAGCAAAGATAAGTATCAAGATCAGGATAAGTGTGCATCCAATGGAGCAAGTTACCCATACAACAACGGAAGACAAGGAAGAAAAATATCCAAGGACATGGAGCACAAAGTAAGTGAAGTACACACAAAAGTACACGCACCTGGAGCGTGGTAAGCACAGCTGGAGGCACAACAGACACCTAATGAAGGGCATGCATTTTCTCAGTTTTACAAGGTCAAAGATGACAATCATGGTGATTGGCCAGGAAGACAAATTCATGACCCCATTGTAGTCCATGAATTCTGTATCACAATCCTCACACAGTTTATAATTTCTGGCTGAACTAAAGTGTGTCCTTGAAAAAGAGCTAGTCCTTTTTTGCAGATAATGACTCAAAAATGGTGGTGCAGAGTCAAATCATAAGTACACCTGACTCATTTACCCTGTTCCTGACRGTGGCCCACACTGAATGCCCAGAAAAGATCATAAAAATAGGGTAGACATATAGTGATACATCCCTGAATACTCTCCTAGCTCATAGTGATTTGTGATTCAGAGACCTACTGTGACAGAGGTGTTGACTTTGTGTTTAATAGCCTTTGATGGATTTCTCTTTTGCAACTTTCATCCACTATATATTCACAGTCATGAAATTTAAGGCCATGAAGGACCATTAATTCTGCCCACTTACATATGACAAGTAATTTCACGTGGGCCTCCAATGATCTCTGTTACATAAACCAAATAAATTGTAACATACTGGAAAAGCTACCACTCTGTAATTTCACTAGCTAATCACTTTCATCACTAAAAGCATATGCCTATTTTCAGTTGGAATTATCTGCTGCAGGTTAAAGCTGTTAGTTTTGGTGTTGCTGCTGTTGTGCCTTACCCCTAGACAATTAAAAACCTCTTTAGTATCCAGCATTTTTACTCAGTAAATGTACTTATACATTCTAATCAGATCCACTCACAAAATTCTAAGTAATTAGAGTTCATAGAATCATAGAATCATAGCATAGTTTGGGTTGGAAGGGACCTTTAAAGGCCATCCAGTCCAACCCCCTGCCGTGGGCAGGGACATCTTCAACAAGATCAGGTTGCTCAGAGCCCCCTCCAACCTGACCTTGAATGTTCCCAGGGATGGGACATTTACCACCTCTCTGGGCAACCTGTGCCAGTGTTTCACCACTCTCATCATAAAAAATATCTTCCTTATACCTAGTATGAATCTACCCTCTTTCAGTTTAATACCATTAAAACCAGTTTAAAGCCATTACCCCTTGTCTTATCGCTGCAGGAGTTATGCATCTCTCATTGTAAAATATTTCCTCCAATCTTCAGACAAATTTTGTGAATCTCTTGTACGTTCTGTTTTTTTCTCTCTGTTCCCTTCAAGCCTTATTAAAAAGGGTTACGTCACCAGGGGCCTTATTGCTGTCTCACATCAACAGCATCTGTTTCCCCCAGATTGTCTACCTGTATAGATCTGTTATATCATGTCTTAACCTTAAAGTGTAAACTTTACAGGGCTGGGATAGCCCTGCATTTTAGTGTTTAAAATAGTGGGTCCTGGTCAAATTAAGCTTGTGCATTAATACAGTCAATTTCTTTCCAGACTTACCTTTGTTGTTTGGTTTTTTTTTTGATACAGTCCTCTTCGGAGGAGTGACACACCTTCATTTCCCCCAAGCACCTAAGTTTGCACTTTACTGCTTTAAGACAAAATCTATTTGAATAGCCTTACTCTGCTACACCCTCTCCTCTGTTGTTATCCTGTCTTTATGACTGTTTTTTGCAGTACTCATTTTTTACATCATCTGCAGATTTTATCAATAGGGATCTTACACTTGCTTCCAAATCATCAATTAAATGTCAGACAACACTGGCTGGAGAACTGTCCCCCTAGGACCTAAGTAGAAGTGCCCAAATCCAACAATTGGCTGTTACTTGGTATGCCAACCAGTTCTTAACTTACAGGATTTGTTTGCCGCTATATAACTTTTTGTTTAATAGTTAAAGCATTGCATTAAATCAAATGGATTTTCAGGTCTGTAATGGCTGTCTGATCATCTTTAACTCAACATGTAACTTCAAAGGCTTAATTAATGTTGTTTGCCAAGTCTCACTTGCTGTACAACAACCTTCACTACTATTAGTTATACAGTAATGCCAGCTACACCAAATTTCTTACCAGTTAGCATTTCTAGTTTCAATTGCTTATAGTCTAATATTAGGTATCTGTAAAGAATGATTAACATTTTTCTTGTTTGGTGTAACACTGGATCAATTCGTTCAACGTTTAATTTGATTTTTTTCTTTCCTCTTTACAGCATTTGCCTTACTGCATTTTTAGTTTACTATCCCCAGACTATTCCAGCTAGACCATAACCGTGAAAGTTAACGTGTCTGCCTGTAAGACACAAGTTGTTCCTTTCATATAGCCTAATCTCACCCTGGAATGCAGAGTTTTGATCAGTAAACAAGAATCTTCAGTTTATGGACTCAGCAGTTTGCTGGCAGTATCTCCTGCCTTTCCTTTCCCACGGAGCTGGATTTAAAAAAAAAAATCAGCTTCCAGCTTCCCTCAGTTTTCTCCCAAAATACTAGATGCTTGTAAGAGTTTCTAGTTCTGTGTAGTAYTGCATCATTGTCTTATATGCACTGACACGGGCAGTGACTTAACAAAACAATGATCCATTCCAATTTTTTGGTTTACATCTTTGTTTTGTTTAAATGACAGACCATCAAATCTCACTATCCTGTTTCCCATGATTCTCTTTCTTCTCTGATGAGGACTCACCAACAATTCTAGCTTGCCCTATGTCATTTTAAAACCTTCTCTGTAGCAGCTTGTTTTACATCACAGATATCCCCAACTGCTACATCCCCTACAGCTTTCAGGTTCATTACCACAGAGAGATTTCCTGACAGTTAACTTACTGCCTCTTTTTAAATGTTTATTCTTTCAACTTGGTTGCATGACACCTGTTTTACCTCCATGCATCGTATCAGACTGCTTGCTTTGCTTATGTAGTTTCCTACAGCATCCAATTCCCATTGCCAGTCCTTCCAAATGTGAATTCTCCTTGGATATTACACCATATCGAAACTTGCATTTACAAGCTATGCATCCTCTCTGGCACCATGAGATTGTATTTCATGCATCAGAATCTCTTGTCTTCAAAAAGACAAATGCACCATCACCAAGGCAAGCAGCAGCAGGGGTTCTTACACTGTCCATCTTTGCTATTGTAGTGATCCTGACTGGAAGACGGTCACCGTACATCAAGGAGCCGATGACCCACGTAACAGTTATCCTGGGTGTGCTCAGGCCTGTGCTGTGCTGTGCTGCTGCACAGTGTGGCATTCAGGCCTGTGCCTGCTGCACAAATCCCTTGCCCGCAGGACAACCTCATTGTAACAGAGAGCCTGCAGGCAGCTCCCAGTCCATACCGGCGATTATGCCACATGTCTGGCTTTGCCTTTGTCTAAAAGTGAGGCAAGAAATTCTCCTGCAAACATCCTTTCTGTCTGACAGCAGAAATGATGAACAGAGTTGTTTTCCTGTAATCCTATAATAGCTCTAATGGCCAAAATGGGAGAATCTACCCTACCGATGGGGTCTGCATGGCGTGCTGTGTGTGGATCAGGGGCCCATTCAATGCTACACCACTTGGGGTTCCCCGCATCTAAAGGATGTAAGATTATCTATACTATTCTATCGTTATAGTGTTAGCTCTAATACATCATATTTTAAATGATACCTTACACAGTCTGAGTGCCTTTCCTACTGGGATCATAACGGATCAGCACTTCCTCATGCAAAACAACCACTCATAACAAGAAAAGGTTTCCCAGTTAGCTTCTCTTGTTCTCACTCTTTGAAGGTTTGCTTAGCAACAAATGTGCATCCCAGGAGACATTCAGCAGAGATCTGACTTCTTCCCATGTAGATGTAATCAAGACATTTCTTACTTTTTAAATAAACAAATCTGAGATTTCTATACCATTTGAAGCAATGTTACAGACTTCAAATACTTCTTTTGAAGCTTTTCTAATCTGTCAGCATCTCTTTTGATGCTGACACCAGACCTCCACCTCATACTCCTCATAAGTATAGCAAATATACTCGAGCCGAGCCCAGAGAGTTGTGGTGAACAGAGTTAAATCCAGTTAATGGCCAGTCACAAGCGGTGTTCCCCAGGGTTCAGTTTTGGGGCCAGTTCTGTTTAATCTCTTTATCAATGATCTGGACGAGGGGATYGAGTGCACCCTCAGTAAGTTTGCAGACGACACCAAGCTGGGCGGGAGTGTTGATCTGCCTGAGGGTAGGAAGGCTCTGCAGAGGGATYKGGACAGGCTGGATCCATGGGCCGAGGCCAATTGTATGAGGTTCAACAAGGCCAAGTGMCGGGTCCTGCACTTGGGTCACAACAACCCCAGGCAACGCTACAGGCTGGGGGAAGAGTGGCTGGAAAGCTGCCCGGAGGAAAAGGACCTGGGGGTGCTGGTCGACGGCCGGCTGAACATGAGCCGGCAGTGTGCCCAGGTGGCCAAGAAGGCCAACAGCATCCTGGCCTGTGTCAGGAATAGTGTGGCCAGCAGGAGCAGGGAGGTGATCGTGCCCATGTACTCGGCACTGGTGAGGCCGCACCTCGAATCCTGTGTTCAGTTTTGGGCCCCTCACTACAAGAAGGACATTGAGGTGCTGGAGCGTGTCCAGAGAAGGGCGACGAGGCTGGTGAAGGGTCTGGAGCACAGGTCTGATGRGGAGCGGCTGAGGGARCTGGGGTTGTTTAGCCTGGAGAAGAGGAGGCTGAGGGGAGACCTTATCGCTCTCTACAACTACCTGAAAGGAGGCTGGAGCGAGGTGGGKGTCAGTCTCTTCTCCCAAGTAACAAGCGATASGACAAGAGGAAACGGCCTCAAGTTGCGCCAGGGTAGGTTTAGATTGGACATTAGGAAAATTTCTTCACCGAAAGGGTTGTCAAGCATTGGAACAGGCTGCCCAGGGAAGTGGTGGGGTCACCATCACTGGAGGCGTTCAAAAAATGTGTAGATGTGGCACTTTGGGACATGGTTTAGTGGGCATGGTGGTGTTGGGTTGACGGTTGGACTCGATGATATTAAGGGTCTTTTCCAACCTTAATGATTCTATGATTCTATGAAATACAATCTCTTTCCTTAAACAGTGCTTATGCAGCCATGAATGAGGTTAATCACACTCACTGGCTTATCACACTGAAATTCACGAGTTCACATCAGGGCTTTGGCCTTTGATTTCTAGGATACCGGCTGGAAAGAAGAAGCTGGAAAGCTGAAAGCTTTGCAGTAAAAAGATTGGTGGGGTCCTGATGGATAAATTAAACATAAGCCAGCAGTGTTCCCTTGGAGCAAAGAAGGCCAACAGCATCCTGGGCTGCATTAGGAGTGTTGCCAGCAGGTCAAGGGCAGTGATCCATCTCCTCTACGCAGGACTGGTGAGACACATCTGGAGTGCTGTGCGCAGTCCTGGGCTCCCCAGTACAAGAGAGACGTGGACACACTGGAGCGAGTCCAGCAAAGGGCTGTGAAGATGGTTAAGTAATTAGTGTCTGTCATAACAGGTGAGGCTGTGARAGCTGGGATTATTTAGCCTGGAGAACAGGCTCGGCATGGATCTTATCCATGTAAGTCAGTCATTGATGGGAGAGTCTAAAGAAGACAGAAACAGATGCTTCTCAGTGGTGTCCAGTGACATGACAAGAGGCAATGGGCACAAACTGAAATGCGAGAAATTCCACTTMAGCATGAGAAAGAACTTTTTAACTGTAGAAGTTATTACACACTGGAACAGATTGCCGGGAGATATTGTGGAGTCTCCACCCCTGCAGATATTTAAAATGCAACTGGACACAGTCCTGAACAACCTGCTCTGCCTGACCCTTTGTGCAGGGGTGGGGTTGAACTAGATGAACTCCAGYGGTCCATTCTTTGTGATACAGAATAGGGAAATCCAAAACATGACCTGTTTAATTTCTAGATAAATGATTTTGCAGTTACCTGTCTTATGTATAAATACATCTTATATCTGCATCATTCTTTCTAACAGACCTGTCCTAAATTCTTCCACCTGGTTAACCTTCGTTATCTGCAAACTTTTACCAACATTTTTTCTCTCAAATAATCAAATGAGTGACATTTGGCCAAAAACCTGTTGCCATAGGACCACACTGAAAACCCATACCTGGTCATTAAAAGACAGCTTTTCATCCATTTAATAGGTTACATTAATGAAAACATGGACATCAGTTGGGAACAACAGCCCTTGAGAATAAGCAAACAGTTGCCTGCTTCCACTAAGATGCATGTGGCAAGCAGGTGTACATACCTGATGGAAACCAGGTCCTAAAACTGTATGTATTGAAGTTGAGTAGAGCCAGGAGCACAATCAAAAAGTATGGTGTAACTGAGGAATTTTCTGTCCCTTAGAACAGTCGCACGGGCTCACCACTTTAATAGGTGCAGGACTTACCAGGTAAGCAAATTGAAGCTGAACTGTTAAGTTTGCTAGCCATGCACCCTGCCCATCTGTGATAGGCAGTGACATGCCTGTTATTTTCAGGGATACTACTTTGCTCAATCTGCAGAACTGAAAGGTGGTTATTGGGGACCTTCAGACAGTTCCTGGTTCCTCTCTAGGGAATATAGCAACCCCACGTCATTCCCCAGTGCTTGGCCCAACTGAAGCAAGCTTGGTGCATGCCAAAGGGAATTTTCTGTTCCTTCACCTTCCCAGATTACACAACAAAATGAATGTTCTGCGGTTGTGGAGGAGCCAAACATAGCAAAGTGAAAGTGCATTGAATAGCTTTGTCCAGCAGCAAACTAGACAGGCTGTGTTTATGCCTCCTTGAAAAATGAATGCGTGAAGGCACAAACACACAAGAGGGTGCAACAACAGCAGTGAGAGTAGCATAGTCGAGGTAACTTTGTTCCAGTACATAGCTCACATTCGCTCTCTCTCCGCAATGCTCAGCAGTGGCTTAAAGTAAGGTTGACTCTACAGCTTGTTTTACATCCCTCATCCCAGATGCTATAAAGTTTACAAGTAAACACATGAGTCTGCCTGGAAAGAAACTTTTATTTATTTAAAAAACAAACAAAACACCCCCCCCCCAAACCCCTACAGAAACAGCCTCACTCCGTAGCCCATGCCTGTGCCTCAGAGCAGGGCTGGGAAAGTCTTCCTCCTCCCTTGACCTCACATGCCCTTCACCCATGGCAAGGCTGGGAAGGGGATGGAAAGTGCCAAGTGTTAAGGTGCTGAGAAGCTCTTGATGTTTCCARTCTCTCAAGTGCTGTTGGCCTGTTCCTGCTCGAAGAGGGCCATGGCTAAATGCGAGCGGGATGCAAGCCCTTCCAAGTTACTAAGCACACAGCGGTGGTATAACTCCTCACTAAGCCGGGGATTGCAGCTCCTCAGTGCGTATTTCTGCACTAACCCTGGCTCCACAGCCCTAAACAGGTGCAGACCAGAATAGTGGAGGAAGACATCAAATACCTCCATGCTCTCCAGCACCTCATCTCGGTCTAGGATATCAGCTGCTAGCTTGGTACGTGCTGTCATATAGTCGGAGTTATAAAAGCAGGCCTCAGCAAAGGAATGTCTGTCAAAATGCCCATCCCTCAGGAAGTCAGTGCTGGAGGAAGCAGTCTGCTCACCACGGTACACCAATGCAGGGTTGAACTCCTGGAAATGCACTGGGAAAAAGACCTGCCAATTGCTGATAGTATTCATGCGGCAGCGGTTCAGGAACTCCATGTTGATTTCTGTCCAGACACTGGCCAAGAAGAATAGTGTATCCACAGGGTGCTTCTTTGAGACTATATCCATGAGTTTCACTTGCGACGGCACCTCAGTTTTAACACTAATCCAGGGGATTTTAATTTCTGCATAGCGTTTCTCTAGCTCTCCTACCATGGCTTTGACTCCAGCAAAAACATCCACCTGACTGACTCGCTGGGCATCATAGGGATGGTAGATGAAAAGCAAAGTCAGCAAGGCATTATCATGTGTGTCCAGTGTGTTCATAGCAAACATATCCAGGAAGTTTGCCACAAAATCCAGGTCCTGCACTGTCAAGGGAAGCACCAGTTGCACCCGTGTGGCCTCTGTCACATACGGCATGGGAATAATTTCCACCTTACTTAAGGGCCGCACCAAGCTCACTCGTTTGGCCAGAACATGACTGTGGCCCTTTTGGGTCACTGCCTCCAGCAGTAGGTCCAGTGTATATTCCATGCCCCGTGTGGGGTCAAAACGCCGATAGCCATTCAGCAACTGCCGCTTGCTGAAGCGGAGCAGAGGCTGGTAGCGACTGTTAAGTTGCTCAAGTGCTGACTCAATGATTTCACTGACATCTGCTTTGCTGGCTCCAGAGAGCTCACACTTGGGGGAGCCGTCAGGACAGGAGAAGAGGTGCTGCTCAGTGAAGTAGTCCCAGCTGATTACCTCAAAACGTGACTTTGGAAGAAATGGGGCATTAATGCCCACAGGCCACGTCAAGCCTGCCTCGCCTGCAGGGGTCAATGATGTCAGGTTCCTGATCTGCATCTGTGCAAAGAGAGAATGCGTACTGATCCCTACAACCTTCTCAAAGAGGTCCAGTCCATCTCCCACCCAGGCCTGCCTCACCACCTAGAACTGTATCTTGGTAGTATCACACCAGCAGTTTTGGATAACATGGTGTCAGAAGTGCTATTTCTGAGACGCAGGACTATATCCTGTGTCTGGCTGACGGTCACCTACAAACAGAAGCAATAATCTTCCTTCACTGTGTTGAAAGAAAAGGAAACCTATTTGGTTGAGGAGTCTTTGCAGATATCCCTCACCACATACCTGGAGGTCCTGGATCTCCCGGTAGGCTCTGTCCAGCTGGATCCTACTGAAGTGCTTGTGCAGCCGGTACATCAGGGTCGTGTCGGAAACAGGGTGCACAGCAAGAGCTGCTTGGAACTCCTCTTCTTCCTCCTTCTCTGGCTCAGTATTTTTGGCCAATTCATAGGTGCGATAATGCTGGCCCTGAAGCGGACAAGAGCCAGAAAGACTGTCATGGAACTCAAGTTCACAGAGAAGCCTCCCCTCACCCCAGACATGCATTTGCCCCTCTTTCCATGCTGACTGCAGTACCCAGAGACGAAAATTTAAGAGCTGTCCCCACCCACCCTAGCCCCCATAGTACGTGCCTGCTTGCTTCTTGGTACCAATGTGCCCTTTATCCGACCTCCAAAAACCTGTGGATCAGCATCTGCTAGTAGGCTGAAAATTAAATACTGTATGTGCTCTCATCCACCACGTCTCAGCTTTGATTACGGGCCTCTCCCCAATGCTGCCACACCGCRCAGCCGCTTCCTCCTCTGTAACTCACAGCAGGGGTTCACAGAAAAGCCCCTTTGTTATGCAGCAGGGAACTAGTAAGAGCATGGGTTCTGTCAGGCTTAGCTAACACAAAACCCTGAGAAGGGAGGTAGTACCTGGAGCTGGGAAACACAAGTGATGCCAAGGAAATCGATGATGCAACGTCCCAGCCACTCATCTGGCCGCACACTAAGGATCTCATTGCGACAGCTATCCAGGTGCGGATGGAGCTTAAGCAGCAGGCTGCGGGAGATCAGGTAGCCAAAGCCACCATGGCAATAGCGGGCCTGCTCATCTCCCCCGATAAACTCCTCCGCTCGTCCCAGGTAGACATCTTGGTTAATACTTAGGTGAGTCACCAGAGCCTTGACCTGTTCAGCCTGGGCATAGGTGTCATCCTGCATGATGTAGAACCAGTCATAGTCAGAACCAAAATGCTGATGGATATAGTGCATGGTCTCATACATGAGCCAAATGGGACGCTCATCCCCATGGGCCACCAGCACCATGCCATGAGGCACCTTGGCACTGCGCAACCCTGTAAAGTACAGCAGGCGGGGGAAGTGGTGGGCTACTGTCTTGTTCACTGCCACTGCCAGCGTATTCAGGGTAGCCTTGGAGGTCAGCACAGCCACAAAGAGTCTTTCATGGAATCCCAATTCTGTCTGGATGTAGCGAGTTCTGTAAAGGAAGGACATTTATACATGACAAACAGTTGGATGACAAAAATCGAAGTATTATGGTAACTTGGGATAAGTCTTTGCCTGCTGGAGTCTACCAGTGGTGAAACAGTTAAGCCTAAAAGTAGAGCTTTAAGAGAAGACTCACTAGTAAAAATCCCATTTTGTAAAAACACTTGCTTCCTTCAAGGAAACTACTGGTCGACGGCCGGCTGAACATGAGCCGGCAGTGTGCCCAGGTGGCCAAGGCGGCCAACGACATCCTGGCCTGTATCAGGAATAGTGTG
>JASVER010000225.1:368103-427958 GCA_030449065.1 Oceanodroma leucorhoa | reverse complement strand
GCGAGAGTGCGGTGGCCCCCGCGGGGCCGCGCACCGCCCCCCGACGCCGGGCCGCGCGGGTCAGCGGCCCCGGGGCTCTCTCACCTGCAGGCAGGGCGGCCCTTCTGCGCGCAGGCCGGTGGCWGGGCCGGGGGCGGCGCGGAGCTCCGTGCCGGGGGCGCGGGGGGACACAGCGGCTCCCGCCCGGCCGCGCTCCCGCCGCTGCCACCTCAGCCGCCACATCGCGGCYCCGCGCGCTTCCGCTTCCCCTTTTCTCTCTATGGTGCCCCGGCGGCCACTCTACCTGGTGGTGCCGCCACCTCTATGGTACCGCGAGCCACCGCCCCCCGCGCCCGCACGTCACGCGCCGGTCCCTGCCCGCGGCAGGCGCGCGGCGAGCCGGGGGAGGGGCCTGGGGCCGGTCCTGGCGCGAGCGGCGCGGTGCACGCCGGGACGCGCAGTGCCCGGGAGCCGGCGGCGCGCTCCGGCCCAGCCGGCGGAGGGAGCGCGGCCTCCAACTCCCAGAGCCGCGCGGCCGCCCGGCGCAGGTGACGCTTCGCGCTCCGATTGGCCGCTGTTCCGGGGGGGTGGGGCGTGCGCACGCGGTAGCAGCTGTCCTGTTGCGACAGAAGGAAAGCGCGGACCGGCCGGTGCGGGCCGGGCGGGCGGCGCGGCAGGGCGGGAGGAGGAGGAGGAGGAGGAGGAGGAGGAGTGGGCCGGAGTCGGTTGGGCAGCGCGGCGCGGCGCGGGCAGCCTAGCGGGCGGGCGGGCGGGCAGCCCTCGGCCGGGCCCGGCGGCGCCGCGTGCTCCGGGCCGGGCCGGGCCGGGCGGCGCGCGGGACCGCCGAGGCGGGGAACTGGGGCGGGGCGGCCCGATGCGGGCCGGATCGGCGCGGCCTAACGGCGCCTGTCGCACCTCCGCCGCAGCCCCTCCGCCGCACCATGCCCTCGGACCTGGCCAAGAAGAAGGCGGCCAAGAAGAAGGAGGCGGCCAAGGCCCGGCAGCGGCCGCGCCGGGCCCCGGAGGAGAACGGCGATGCCGGGACGGAGCCGCAGGAGGTCCGGCCCCCGGAGGCCAACGGAACGTCGCTGCCAGGTGAGAGGCGGCCCCGCCGTAATGCCAGTCCCGCTGTGCCGGCGGGTGCCTGGCTTGTGTCCGTGCGCCCCCGGGGGACGGCACTGCCCCCCAGGGTGCCCTCGGTGGGGGTCAGCCTGGCAGCCCCGTGTGTGCCGTGCGGGGAGTGTCCAGCCAGGGCCTCTTCGTGGACAGGACTGTACGCGTTGGGTTGTGCCCACGGCTTAGTGAACTGGGACGTTTGTTCCTCTTCAGATGAAATACCTCGGGCATGGGCTTGTGCTGGGCTGGGCCAGCTGCAATGTCCACCATTAGGGCCACTCTCCTGTGAGCCAGCAGGACACCTACGGCAATTTGTGGTGGCTTTCCATAAACTGTGCCAGTGAAGGAGTCCCTAGGCTCTCTCTTGAGGTTTGCAGGGTAAAGACAGAGGGTGCTGATGGTGTCTTTTCCCTCGCAAACAGATACTGTCCCGATCTTCTGGTATTTGATGCTCAGACCTGTTTGGTTTTTTGTTTTGGGTTTTTTTTTTTCCCGCTGCAGGAACCACTGTAGTGTCTGAATTCTTACTGTTCTTACTGAAATTGCTATGACCCTCTGTTCATCTGTTTCTCTGGGACATATCTAGTTTGCAGAAGCTAAGAGCCTGGCTATCTTAATGAAAGAGACTTTGTCAACAAAGAGCTGTTGACCTCTCTAAAGGAAATAGGCAAGGTAAAGCTCACAGAGAGAGAATCTATTTTTTGTCCTTACTTGAGCCCACCTGGTAACCCGCAGGCTGTTGGGCACACAAGTTTTCTTCAGGCTCAGCCCACGGTGCATTGTTTTAAGAGGCACTCTGTGAGCGGCACCGAGGCCCGGGGCAGCCAGAGGCCCGGGGTCCGGAGGGCCCCCCCCGCTCTTTGCCAGCTCCCCCGTGGTCCCCAGGCACGCCCCTGCGCGCTGGTGCTGCCGGCCCCTGCGGCCGGGCGGGTGGGCTCGGGCCACAGGCGAGGCGCTGCCGATGCCCGGACGCGGCTTTGGCCCGGGCACCGCCGCCGGGCGCGGGCGGCTCGGCCCTGAGCCCCGGCCCGCACCGGCTCGGGCGGGGACGCGGCGCCCGCCCGGACCGAGCCGGCCAATCGCCGTCAGCTCCCGAGGCTCATTTGCATGCCGCCCTCCTATTGGTGAAGGCTGGGGAGCCGCTGCGGCGGGGCCGGGCCCGCGGGAGGGCCCGCGGGGGGCTGGTGGAGCAGCGCGGCCGTGGGAGAGCGCGGTGCGTGGGGCGCTGCGGGCGTGTTTCTCACCGGYAGTTCCCTGGGAGATAATTCCACGTCAAGGATAAAACTGCCTTGCCCCTCTTTCCACTCGTCTGGTTTGTTTATGTGACTGGTCTGCTTGCGCGGCCCGTGCGTTCAAAGGGGGGCCTGTGTYAGTGCRGCTGACGTTTTTTGCTCCTTCTTGRCTAAGGCATATTTGCCTTGGTGGTAAGAGTGATTTTGCCGAGTGAGTGATTTTGTCAGGAGTGCTAGATGGTGACAGCCAGGGTGCTAATCCCTCACTGGCCTGAACACGAACAGTCYGAATACCAGGTCTCTGCTCTGAGTAGTTGGAGTGTTGTCGAGATCCTTAGTGCCATTTTCTTCTTCAAATGGCAGTGTCTCACCAAGGGGTGAAAATCGGACTGTAACTCAGGGCTGCAACAGAAGATCAGCATGACAGGAAAGACTTGCTTATACTGTAGGGGAAAAGGAAGAGAGGGGCACGCATATGGACATTTTAGCTTCTCAAAAAATTGGTAGGGCCTATTCCAGTGCTGCTGCTTGTTTCCTCCTCTCAGCTTTACCTTAATTTATTTTCTAGCAAAGTTCTCTTTTGGTCAGCCCTTTCTTTAAGCTTGCAAGCAATACTTTGTAAGTTCTCTTCCCACTCCAGTCCTTCCTGCAGTGAGGGTTAGTCCCATCATACTTGGATAACAGGCTAGCTGTTCTGGCTGCTCACTCAGTTCTAATGGTCAGATTTTTATTTAGAGAGCCCGTGGAAGTTCCTGTTAGACCATATAAATCCATCTGCTAAGCTGAAAAGCTGCGTGTCATTGCATCTGGGCCTCCTCAACATTTCTGTAGAAATGGGAACATGGGAGTTGCTTTTGTGGCCTATTGGTGCAGGGGCTTATGGCTTCCSTTGTATTTGTAAATCAGTAAAATCAGTAACGCTTCTGGTCTGTCTCTGTATATAGAGGTGGATGCTCTTACAAAGGAGCTGGAGGACTTTGAATTGAAGAAAGCTGCTGCCCGTGCTGTGACAGGAGTGCTGGCCTCCCATCCCAACAGCACTGATGTGCACATCATTAACCTCTCGCTGACCTTCCACGGCCAGGAGCTGCTGAGTGACACAAAACTCGAGCTGAACTCTGGGAGGCGCTACGGCCTGATCGGACTCAATGGGATTGGTAAGCTGTGGGGCACAGTGACGTGGGCTTCTTGGAGCTCGGTGAAGATTCTGTGCTGCTGAGAAGCTGGACAGATGCAGGTGGTAAATGCTGGAAACCAGAAAGAAGGCTGTTAGATAGACATGGCTGGGACATGGCAGTTTCCATTCTCCCATCTCCTCCCCCAGGAAGAGGAATTGGTAGGATTGCTGGTAGAAGTGTGAGGTTGCGTTCTGGCTTTGGACTGTGCATTTGAACTTGTTTCTGTGGAGAGTTGGGTAAGATGTCTGGGATCTGTGAATCTGTCTGATTCCTGTTTGCAGGATTTGTTTAGCAGTGTCAATAAACCCAATGCTGATGCTATTGGCCAAAGAACTTGCACAATATGGAGGAGTAGGGAGCGTGTGGTTTGGCCTGCATGGGAAAACAACTGCACAATCCCTGGAGAAGGTGAAGCTCTACATGGAGAGGTGCAGAATATGGGTGTAACTGAAGAAGAGCTAGTAAGAGCGACCAGCTGGTTTAACTTTCAGGAAAACACTTGGGTTCTCTAGTGATGAGTGCATTACTTTCCTCTATTAAAAGTCTTTAGAGTCTGTGGTCCTGGTAACAGATGTCAGACCTGGTTAGACAGCAGGAAGTATACAGCAGAGATAAAGTTCCCCAAATCTGGGCAAGGACTGAACTGCMGTGGTTTCTAAAGAGCTTCATGTCTCAATCCTGTCCTTGGGGTGGTGAGCCCTAGCTGGCAGGGCAGCCTGTCGCAGTGAGGCAGTAAGCTCTGCTGTGTCTCTAATTCTTCTGGCCTCTCGGGCAAGAAATTCTCAAGGATTTTCTGGGTTTGGAAAGGGAGGGAATCAATGGGATCTGACTGCATCTCGTCCATTTCTCTGTGATATTGTATCTCACTGAATCCAACAATTAATTGTGGAGTGTCTGTCTGCACACAGGGAAATCGATGCTTTTGTCAGCTATCGGGAAACGAGAAGTGCCCATCCCAGAGCATATTGACATCTATCACCTGACCCGAGAGATGCCTCCCAGTGACAAGACCCCTCTACAATGTGTGATGGAGGTGGATACAGAGAGGGCCATGTTAGAACGAGAGGCGGAACGTCTGGCTCATGAAGATGGTAAAGCTTCTCGGAGTCCCTGTGGACAAGGGACATTTCCTCCATTTCCCTCCCCAGCGAAGAAAAGGTCTTATTTGGGTTCCTTGGCAGAGTTTTTACATGTTACGGTACCTATTTCCCCCAGCTGCCCTGTACTAGTTGAAAAGTCCTGTGGGATTACATTTCTTTGGATGAAATTATTCCATGCAGCTTCTTAAGAAGTGTCTCAGGCTTGGGAATGGAGCGGGCTGAATAGTGGTAAAGCAGATGGACTATGAGCTTTCCCAGCTGTATAGAGGTGCAGCTGAGAGCCCTGTATTGGTAGAAGTGCTGACAGGCAGCACTCTCTTTCAGCGGAGTGTGAGAAACTCTTGGAGTTATATGAACGTCTGGAGGAGCTGGATGCTGACAAGGCAGAAGCACGGGCCTCACGTATCCTTCACGGCTTGGGGTTCACACCAGCCATGCAGAGGAAGAAGCTGAAGGACTTTAGTGGTGGCTGGCGAATGAGAGTGGCTCTTGCTAGGTGAGTGATACACTGCCTGCTGCCTCCTGGGAGAATGCCTGTCGGCTCCTGACTCTGCAGAGCCACATAAACAGTTCTAAGAACTCTGAGCAGAGCTGAGAGGCTTTGGGTTATCTGCATTTACCCTACGCTGTCATCTCCCCTCTCCTTTCAGAGCCCTCTTCATTCGGCCTTTCATGCTGCTGCTAGATGAGCCCACAAACCACCTTGACCTGGATGCCTGTGTGTGGTTGGAGGAAGAGCTGAAAACGTAAGCATGAAGGAGTTTGCTGCTTCTGTGGGTTGTGCTTTTCTGCTGGAACATCTTGTCAGCATGTGAGCAAGTGCTACAAGAATTAACTGACCATAGTTCTTGTGGCTACATAACTATATTGCAGTACCAGTGACACCTTCTTGTGCTTGCTGCTACACGTGTCTACAGAAGGGTTCTTGATGCGAGGGTAATGAATTCAAGGCAAGACCCTCTCTYTCCCTCACTGAAGAAATGAGAAATGCTGGTTTGTACTCCTGGTTAAAGCTATTTCCTTGAAAGCCAGGAGCAGCCCTGGCAGCCTGCGTACCAGCGCCATGTGCTGTACCAGTAGTGTGAGCTTTCCAGACCTGGCTTCCAGCTCATCTTTCTGCACATTGTTCCTCTGTTTTCACAGAACTGTAGTATCTGAGAGTGTCAGTTTCATCTTGTTTTAGTATGGCCAGTGACTGTTTTTCATAAACAAAGGTAAAATGTTAAGGCTTAAAGCAAAAAGCTTAGGAATAGTTATGAAGCTTAGGTTATCTGGTTTGTGCATTAAAAGGACTGTATTGTGAGAAGGGCTCTTCATTTGCAGAGGTTTTTCCATCAGCTTTGTCAGTTGAACCTTTTGCATGCTTGCTTTAGAAGTCAGATGTTTTAGGAAAGTAATTTGAACCTCTCYTTTTGGGAGGCTTTAACCAGTCATTTTACAGATTTGGAACGGAGCCAGGCATAGTGTGCCTAACAGATGGTAGTCTGTACCAAGGTGAAAGTAAGCAGCAAAGGTTGAGACTTCTTAGAAGTGTGATGCCAGTGGAGTCAGTTGCATCAGTAGCACTAGTCATCTACCACATGGGTAGCCAGCTCTTGACTGGTGAAGAGTGGTGAAGAGTGTTTTAACACAATGAAAGGTGTTTGCAGTATTTGCTTACTGCAGCTGGTTGTAGCTGCTTTACTCCAAATTTCCTGAAGCATCTCCAAAGCTATTATCTTTTTGTTCTTAATCCAATTGTAGGCAAGAGAGATCTGGTGCATGTAAATCCTTTGTCACCGTCAGGGCCAACGAGCAAGAATTAGTTTCTGAGCTTAGTTCTAAAACTTATGTGGTGCCACAGGTTCAAGCGGATCCTTGTGCTGATATCCCACTCCCAGGACTTCTTGAATGGTGTCTGCACCAACATAATCCACATGCACAACCGCAAACTRAAGTACTACACGGTGAGTGAATGGTGCCCTGCGCAACTGGCAAAAACAGAGGAGCTGTCCTCTGAGGCATGTCTGATGTTCTATGGTCTCTTTCTAGGGGAATTATGATCAGTATGTAAAGACTCGCTTGGAACTAGAAGAAAATCAAATGAAGCGATTCCACTGGGAGCAAGATCAGATTGCCCACATGAAGGTATCTGCCTAGCTGCATAAACATCTTTCTGCCCATGCAGGTGGGCATCCCTGCACCTCCTCAACCTTGTTACTGTGGCTTTCGGCTAAGTCTGTGTTTTGTTGCAGAATTACATTGCACGATTTGGTCATGGTAGTGCAAAGCTGGCCAGGCAAGCTCAGAGCAAGGAGAAGACCCTTCAAAAAATGATGGCTTCTGGCTTGACAGAGAGAGTTGTGAATGATAAGGTAGGATCAGACATGGGATTGCATCTCGAGATCAGTATTGGAAACGTGGGCTAGATAACTAGAATGATCTTTAGCTGACAGCAGGAATGGCTGACACAGCTGGGAGCAAGAATGGTATACCCTTCCTGATGCCAAGGATGACTGTACTGAAGATAGTGTAATGCTGAAGAGTGGAAAGAGGAGGAGGAGTTTCCTAGGGGAGAGAAGGGGATTTGTCATATCAATAAGGCTACTTTGCAGACACAGAAATCAGAAACAAATGTCTAAGGGCTGGAGAAGATGGGGGAGGGGGATGCTCAGAGCAACTTCTACTTGTTTGAAGAGTATAAGCCCACATTTGCTTCAAGGGGAAAGAAATGGGGACTCATTAGCCAGCAGATGAACTTGCAAGCAACTAATCAGAATAAATATGTGAGTTGCTAGAGGGGCTCATAAAAAGTCACAGTCTGGTGCCTTGGTCTACAGATGATGTTTGTAGTGAGGCATGGTTATACCAGAATAACTGGTTTGTCTTGTGCTCCAGGGTATCTAACAAGTGGATATTCTGTGTTAACAGACTTTGTCATTCTATTTCCCGCCCTGTGGGAAAATCCCCCCTCCTGTCATCATGGTGCAGAATGTCAGCTTCAAATACACCAAGGATGGGGTGAGTATGGGGCGTGTGCATGGGTTGTGTGGAGAGTACTTGTATCCCTGCCTTGTTTGGGGGTGTGAGGCTTTTGGCTAAGCTTTCTGATAAGGCTGCAGCATATGACTAGTGGATCAAACTTCTTAGCAGTGTTAATGCTGAGTCTTCTGAGGACAGAGCATTACAGGTGCAGCACGGAGGTTCTGGGTAGCAGTGGAAAGGCATAATATGTGTCATGATTTTTGTGGTTTGCAGCCATGGATCTATAATAACCTGGAGTTTGGGATTGACCTGGATACCCGTGTAGCTCTTGTGGGACCCAATGGAGCCGGAAAGTCAACACTGCTGAAACTGCTCACAGGAGAGGTATACTCCCTACACTGTCTACCCTGTTCTGGACCTTTATTCTTGGGGTAGTCTTCAATGAAGCTGCACTTACTTGCCGCAGCACCCCAGTYGGGCCTTGGAGATCCTAAGGTCTTGCTGCAATATAGGGCTTTTTCTCTCATACTGTCTGTTCAGGCTGCCGCCTCTGTGCCAGAGCGGAGGCGGCTGGATTCTGTATTTCTGGTAAACAGCAAAAGGAGGGATTTCCTGGTGAAATGCTTTTATCTTCCCTTTCTAGCTGCTGCCCACAGATGGGATGATTCGCAAGCACTCGCATGTGAAGATCGGTAGATACCACCAGGTACTCCCTACAGCAGCCACCGGGATGTGAAATGCTGAGGAAAAAGCTGTCAGGAATGAGGAATCTTGCCCCTCTATTTCTGCTTCTAAGGCCCCTCCCTGCTGCCTTCTGTGCCTGGAGATGGGGGAAGGAACTGTTCCGTTGGCTGAATGGGCTCTAGCAAATGTTCTTACCCTGAAAAGAGGCTTGCTGTGGTCCTTTCTGTTTAGCCTCTCACCTTTTATGGGAGAGATGGTTGCCTTGTGCTTGGTGGTGGACAAGCCTGCTGTTCTGAAGCAGCACTCCTGCTCCTGAAATGGAGACTCCTTCCATAACAGTTCAGCACAGTGGCTATACTGTGAGTGGGGTTATTGGCTCTTGCGTTCTGCTCAGCTGGTACCAGAGGGGTATAAGGGGGGAAGTACTTTTGGCCATGAAGTGGGTGGCCTGCACAGCCTGAAGCTGACTTTTCTTCTCTGTCAGCACTTGCAAGAGCAGTTGGACTTAGACCTTTCACCCCTGGAGTACATGCTGAAATGCTACCCAGAGATCAAGGAGAAGGAGGAGATGAGAAAAATCATTGGCAGATATGGTCTGACAGGGAAGCAGCAGGTGAGTATGAGCTGTTGAGGTTTGCTTTTTGCTCATTAGGGAAGTAGAGCTGCTGCATTTTCTGTTGCTCTACTGATGTCTGACAGTGTGATGCAGTATGCAGCATGGCACACCACAGTATCAAAGTGCTTTTTCCATCTCTGCCTCGGAAATTGGAGAAAAAAATAACTCATGGCTCATAGGAACTTTCTTTGCATTGCAGCAATATGTGGGTTGGAATGGGTGACCTCCTTAGAATCTGGGTAAAGAGAAGACAAGTTATGGCATAGTGCTAGACTCGAGCATATTTCAATTGTAACTTGAACTAGTTTGCTCATCTCTTATTTCTGAGGTGAATACCAGGCAGAAATGCTAGAACAYATTCTTAGCTGGGAGTGGGGATCAAACAAAAGGGTAGGATCACCAGTGGTTCTCTAAGTCTAAACATGACATGCTCCTGTATGTCATACGTCACACATATGACAGGAGTTGTCCTCATCAGTGCGGTTCAATGTTGATTTTTACATTGTTCTTCCCCATTTGTCACTCCAGAAGTTGAGAGTAGTTTTCTGGTTGTGTCAGGATGCAATGAACGCTAGTCAGACCTCAATTAACTATCCATTGGAACCTTTAACACCATAGTGTCTTGCTATGGACACTCCTTCAGAAGACCCTGGAATTCCCTTGTTCTGCTGGTGAGAGAAGCTTAGTCTAGGTATAAGACTGACTAAACTTTGTCCTCTTGGGTCACGTAGCTGCTGGAAAAACAGCGTGAGATCCGAGTATTTTGTGGTCGGGGTGGCAGTCTGTAGGTTTCCCTGCAGAGCTGCAGACAGTGTCTGTTTGTCAGGTGAGCCCCATTAGGAACCTCTCGGATGGGCAGAAGTGCCGTGTGTGCTTTGCATGGCTGGCCTGGCAGAATCCTCACATGCTTTTCCTGGATGAGCCCACCAACCACTTGGACATAGAAACGATAGATGCTCTGGCAGATGCTATCAATGAATTTGAAGGAGGAATGATGCTCGTCAGCCATGACTTCAGACTCATCCAACAGGTAAGAAAAGTAGTGAATTTTGTCAGAGCACCTTTCTAACACTTTAAGTAATTAAATCAAGGTGTTTTCAGCTGACTGGCTCTTACTCATCCCAAAAAGATGTGTGAGTGAAAAAAATCACTGGACTCGATTCCCTTGCCATGTTCAGTGAAACAGTTACTGAGCTAGCCTAGGAAAACATTAAGTACTTGAAAGGAAAAAAAAAAAAAACCAAAAACAAAACCCTAGAAGTGAAGAATAAGTTAAATGGAAATCATGACACACTGTGGAGGCCTTAACTAGMTTTTTTCAAATGATACTGGACTAGTTCTAGAACAGTTTTTTATGACTCGGTTTGCACAGGGGAAAGAAATTGCACCATGTACACACAAATGTCAAGTGCTGATTTATCAGCTGTAGCTTTGTCTGCAAGTTCAGGTATAATTTTATTTTTCAGTGCATTATATCCAAGTAGTTCAGGTCAAGAACTACTTTCTTCGATTCCCAATTTAGCAGGAAAGGCTTTCCTTCTTAGTCCATGTACAAAAAAATAAATGTTGAGGGGTCAATGATTTTTAGTTCTAAAATCTTGTATAAATTACGCGGAAAACACCAGGTAGGATATTTTTCACTGCAGATATTTTTCTTTGGTAGTTGAAGTGTAAAAGTCATTAAACTCTTTTCTTACCAGACTTCAGAGAGTAGATTTTGGTTATTCTTTTATAATTTTGGTGAAATTAGAAAATGCTTTACTGTAAACCTCTCCTCCTCCTTGTGTGCTTGCTTTCAGGTTGCACAGGAGATCTGGGTCTGTGAGAAGCAGACAATCACGAAGTGGCAAGGCGACATCCTCGCCTACAAGGAACATCTCAAGTCAAAGCTGGTGGATGAGGATCCGCAGCTCACCAAAAAGACCCACAATGTGTGAGCTCTGGAGCAGTCGGTCAGGTGCTCTCTGTGGAGACTGACAGTGGCCAACGTGACTCGCCCATCTGCCGACTGCAATGGGACTCTGCTGCTGTCTCTGTGGCTGTGTTCTAGGATTGCTGCAATACTGCTTCCCCTTGACTTGCCTTGCACCTCTGTATCTGGACAGATCTCTTCTCTCCTGATCTGGCTACGTTTGGGCAACCATTTCCATATTTAGATGATGTCCCATCTGAGCCAGGCCTTGGAATCCAATGGTCTGGGGTCACGGCAGTGGCAGTTAGGGTGTCTGAGCTGCAGTGATACAGAAGCGGAGACCCCAGCCCAGCTTCTCCCACCTCTTCCTTCCCAATTTCTGCTTCAGTTTAGATACTTCACTTCAAACTCCTCTGGCCTTGGTTTGTTTTTAACTATTATTTAACAGTGTAATAAACAGATCTGCCTGAGAATCCATCAGTCAATAAAGAGGGAAGAACAGTCTTGTCTTGTTTTGTGAGCTGCAGTAGTTATTGGGGCATGCTGGGGCAAATCGGCTACTGCTGAGCTTTGAGTAAGGATGCAGAGCCCTTTCTTCTGGGGTGAAGGTTCAGTTCTTCAGTACTACCAAACTTACGACCAGAACTTGTGGGATACATGAAGTGGTGAGTACTGAGCACTGGAGGTACGGAGCAGTGAGTAGGATCCTCACACCTGGGAAACCTCTGCTAATCCAGAGTGAACACTGGGTTTTCCAGTCAGTGACAGAAGGGGGAGCAAGCCACGCATGCTTTTTTTGTTGTTGACAGATACAACTTGAAACGGTTCTGAAGTTTGGAAGTTAGAGACAGAATKTAGATCTATAAGATACCAGTATGCGTTCTCTACAACAGAGTGGCTTAGGTATATGCTTTTTCCTTCACCTTGAATTTTGCGGGTCTAATAATGAGACTCAATAATTTAGGATTTTTTGACTATGAATTAGTTATTTGTTCCTTGCAGGTTTAACTATACAAGACTAATCAACTCAAGTTAGTTTAACATTTATTTTTGTTCTTAATAAACAAATTTTTAGAAAAGCTGGTGTTTAAACCTCACCCTGTGCCACAGAAGCTTGAATAAAATACATTTTTCATGCATTTTTAAAACAACTAAAACGTACTAAAGGAAAAGGTAGCAAATCAAACCAAATAGCTTCTTATGATCATGAGTTACCATTTTAATCACTTCTGACACATGGGAATGGCTGCACTGGTCATGTGAAAGGTACATGTAGCCCAATAACCTGTTCCAACAATACATGTTGACAGGCAAATTGGAGAATAGGACAAATATGTAGCAGTTGTACTCTCTTGGAGTACTTTCTCAGATGCTGACTGTGGCTCTGACTTTCTGAGTAGAGTATTTCCTTGTTTTTTTCCAAAGGGACCATCCAACTTGTGACTGCTGCTATAACAGCACTGCGTATCATCAATAGGACAAATGGATGGACAAATGGGAGCYGCTTCCAGTAGATAGTGCAGAACATTCAAGTTTTTCAGTGGGTTTAGCAATGATCTGAGAGGAAAAAAAAAAAGTAGTCTTTTCTGAGAAAACAGTGCAGATTAGTATAAATGCTGTTCAAGTTAGTTCTGCAGAAAAGTCTAGATTGCATTGAAAAGTCACTGAAATGAATATCTCACAGTGTAGTACTCAGAAGTTAACAGACAGACAGTGGCGGACGGAGTAAAAGCAACCCACAGATAAGAAATTAGTGTAAAGGCTGATTGGTGTCACAAAGGCTGAAACAAGAATAGATGAATGCATGTCTCTGTTCGTTCTGCTCTCTAGGTTTTAAAAAGATGTTGGTAAGTTGGAAAGGGTTGCAAAGTAGCTATGAGGTCAAGAAGTCCTGCCTGAGGCTAGAGCTGTTTTTCTGCTCTTCTTTATTCTTAGCAAATATTTGGCAACAACTCCTACCACTACMTTTCAGATTTGTGTAGTTGAGAGCCATGGTGACAATAATAAATGCAGGATATAATCTTACACTGAGTTCTTTGGGAATGGTAAATCCTGAGAAGGGCATGGGAACATTGGGATGACAGCCAGCATGATGGACAGTAGTTGGAGAATTCTTGTAGCTGATGTAGCGGAGAGCTGTGTTAGCTGTCTGCTGCTGCAAAATGAGAACAACTTCTTGGTTGCAGACCAGGTCTCTGATTTGTAAAATGGAATATATATACATGCTTCATCAGTCTGGTATTTCAGCCTTGATTTAAACCTGTTCTGTGGTGGCAGCTTGTCAGACTGCACTGAAGCATCTGTGGCAGGCATATGTCCTGGAGTACTGATTTCTGTGGGAGAGACAACCASTAGCTGGGGCAGTGGCATTTTGAACTGTTTCAGCTAGGGCTTTTCTGGTCATGCACAAAAGCAAAACTATATCTAAATTATGATAATTAGTCCTTAGTTGCCAGGATAGTCATTTCTGTGAAAGAAGTGGCCTAGAGCCTCTATACCATTACTCTTGCTTGTAGTCTGAAAGTGAGGTTGGCTCTAACACAGCTACAGCCAGAAGTGGCAGATATTACATCAAGGGCAGGGTTGTGGGATTCCCTTGTCTTCGTGTTGTGGGATTCCCTTGTCTTCGTGTTGTGAGTCGATCCATATGCTACAAAAATAGCACAAGGATGAGTCAAGCCCAGCACACAGCTTCCAGAATGGACAGCCTCTAGCACATGCAATCTAGGGAGGCAGATGGTGATTCCCCAAATCTGGGAGTTCACATTTGACTATACCRCTCAGTGGAAGAGCCTCTGCCCTTGCTATATAATGGCTCCCTGTGCTTAATGCTGAGTGACCAGTCACTGCTCCTTGTCCACCACAGGGCTTCCTTCTTACTAAACATTTTGTCAGAAGAACAAGCTGTGTGCGTAACTGCCAGTGCCAGACACAGTTGCAGCTGTGGAGAGATACAACGGCTAACAGCTCCTTTAGCACGAGAGAGCCTTTGAGTGCTATGAGCAGTGGAAAAGGTAAACCAGTTCCAGTCGCAGTRAACAGTCTCCCCCAACACAAAGATCTCAGGTATTTACAGCGCTGTAAATCAGCAGGTGGGTGGAATGTACATCAGAGGGGGAAGCCCTGTGCTGTTCCTTATCAATGCACGGCCTCTTACAAAACAGCAGTGGTGATGTTGCCTGCTCCTTACTCCCAGTATGAGTCATCCACCGACATCTCTTGATGTTGTTCAATATCACAGAATATGCCACTCATTCCCAGAAGGATCCCACTGCTCCGTATCTTCAATGCCCAACCCCTTCCCCTTCACAAATGTGCTGATGTGACCATTCCAGCCTGTCCCACCTGATCACTAATGTTTCAGTTCTACGGTGCAAGAAGCCCTTCTGTGATACTTAGACCCCGTTTATCACTGTGATGTTTATTTGCACTAGGGGTGGGCCATCGGGTGCCTCCCCATGAGGACAGGCCTAGACTAAAACTAAATTCAGTGAAATGCTATTGGCTATACAAGCACTGGCAGAGTGACTGATGAGTAGGTCTCCTAAACTCAGTCCTTGGAAGATGTGATTTGCTAAGGATATGCCAGTATAACATGTGCCCCTGAGCAGGAGACAGTGTGCATGGCAGCACAGAGATACCGGCATCCCCTCCCCGAAAGGTACATACTAGTATTAGCCTTTTATGAAATAGCTTTTGTGGTGCCTGCTGAGAGAAAGGCTTCCTTCTCTATCTAAAGGACAGAAAACTTTTTTCTATTTTGTTCACTTCTCTACTGTGTTGGTGCACATTTTTTTCCCCGGTTTAGCTCAATTCCTGCAACATAATTACCATCACTAGTGTGATCACTGGTTTCCAAGATAGATCAAATACATACTCAGGGTGTTAGCGCTCCCCTCCCACCACCACCTCCCTTCTGTCCTTTGAGGCCCTGTTGTGTGTAAGAGGCAGGACTCCTGAGAGCAGGCTAGCAGAAATAGTGGGAGGAATACTGGCTGTTGGGATGTTTGTAATGCTCTCATTCAGTCACTAGATCAATGTTCCCTGCAGTTACTGGGTCTCCACTGACTGCAATGTCTGTTCCATAGCACAGAAGTGGTTCCACCCATTTGATTCTGGAAGCTGTATCTTGAGTACTCCAATTTACACCMTTCCACCAAAGCAGGATCCCTCCTTTCACCAAAACCCTGGATGGACTAGGGAATAGCTCTTCTCTGGCATTTCTGCCCCATGTGAATGAGATGCYACTGCTCTTGCCCACCTCTTTGCCCATGTTACCCTCAAACTTTTTCTCAGGTCTGAAAGTTTAATTGAATCAGTTACTTCCAAGATCCTCTCAGGCCAGCTGCCCTTCACTTAGTGCAAATCATCAGTCACAGATGTGTATTCATCCCACTCCTTGGCAGCTGCACCTGATGTAGGTGAGGTACTGCTGCCTTTGCTATATAACCAGCCCCACGGCACCTACTGGTTGCCCTGTTAGAGCTTGCTCTGTTGGAGGTTGAGATGAGTGCGGGAGCGGGGAAGAAGCGTGGTCATGCTCCTACCTCTGGGGACATGAAGTCTAAGAGGAAGCCTAAGAGGAAGGAAACCTATTCAGTCTATATCTACAAAGTACTGAAGCAGGTGAGTAAATGTTTCTTTCTGCTAGATACTGCTTCATGTGTAAAGTTACTTCTGCCTGTTATATATTAACCTTATAAAGAGGAAGAAAGGAAGGAAAATCTGCTTTTTTGAAAGATAGAAAAAAAAAAGTGAGTAGGAGGTAAGAGATGGATCTAGATCAGAAAGGGTTTCCTAGAGAGAATAAGCTCTAGTGCATGACTCTGCCTAAAGAAGTAATAAAAGTCAATAGGGCAAAAACAGCTGCTGTTGGCCCTATGAGTAAGTATTAAAATCTTTCTGGTAACTTCTGTTGGGGAGATGAGAAAAAGGATTTTGAGAGGTGGCCATGAGTTTTCTAGGCCTCAGTTGCCRGCATGAGCCTGTAGCCAGGACTTGGAGCGTGTGGGCACTTCCACCCCTTACAGGCTTGTTTTCCATAGGGGATTGTGCACAGGCTCCTGCCAGTGCAATCTCAAAGTACCACAGGCGCCTCTCTTCAGTCTAATGCAAGTGGCACACAACTTGAGACCCTCAGGGCGGCAACTGTGGGTCCCTTTGGGGTCAGGGTGCCCTATCTGGGGTGGGAAGGGGGGCCCCGCTCCCTCCAGGGTGTCTGAGATGGTGCTCGATTACCATCTGGCAGGTGCACCCAGACACCGGCATCTCCTCTAAGGCCATGAGCATCATGAACTCCTTCGTCAACGACATCTTCGAGCGGCTGGCCTCAGAGGCCTCGCGCCTGGCCCAGTACAACCACCGCTCCACCATCACCAGCCGCGAGGTGCAGACGGCCGTGAGGCTCCTGCTGCCCGGCGAGCTGGCCAAGCATGCCGTCTCCGAGGGCACCAAGGCCGTCACCAAGTACACCAGCAGCAAGTGACCGGCCCGGGCCGCAATAAAACCCTGCTGCACTCACCGCGCCCCGTCTGTCACGGCGCCGCCGGGGGGGAGGGGGGAGGGGGCGTTCGCCACCGCCGTGGGGCCGGCGCGGCTGCCCCGGCGTGCGCAGAAGCCGCCTTCAGCTGGCGGCGCCTGGGGCCGCGGCGCGGGGGTGTGGGCGCGGGGCAGGGCCGGCCGCCTCCTGCCGCGGCGGGATGCGGGCCTGGGGCTGAGCGGCGGCCCCTCGCAGACGCGGCGGGGCCGCTGGCGCGGAGCGCTGAGCCGGCGGCTGCCGGAGCCCCGGGCGGCCCAGCGGGGCTGCGCTTCGTCCCGGCGGGCGCCGGCCTGTCGGCGCGGACTGCCGGCAGCCCCGGGCCCGGCCCGGCGTGCTGGGACCTCTCCGCCCGGGGTGGCCGCCTGCAACGCGGCCCGGGACCCGGGGCGAGGTGACGGGTCGTCTCCGCCGCGGGCGGGCGCTCGGCTTCGGGGGCGACGTCGCGCCAGGCCCCCGCGGGAGCGAGTGCCGCTCCCCGCGCTGCCCCTCGGCGGCGGGGCCCGTGCGGAGCGGGTGCGCGGTTGGGCCCGCGGAGCGGGGCCGGAGCTTTCAGCCGGGGCGGGAGGTGCGGGGAGGGTCTTGCTGCGGTCCTGCCCGTCGCCCCCTCCCGCTGCCGGCTCGGTGCGGAGCGGCCGCGGTGGGAGCGGGTGCCCTGGCTGCAGGCGCGGAGGAACGGGAGGTGCGGCTCCGGTGGTCCCGGCGTGCCGGTCCTTCAGAGCCGGCCGGGGCTTCCCGGGGGAAGCGTGCAAACTGCTAGTCCGAGCTTGAGCGGGAAGGACGCGGGGGTTCGGAACGGTGAGGCCTGCTCTTGGCCCGCTGCCGGCCGCGGCAAGGACGTTCCCCCGGGACCTAGCCTGCCGAGGGGCGTGCTGGATCGGATTTAACTGGCCATCCAGAAAGGCGTTTGAGCACAAATCTGTCAGTTTATCAGCGAGTACAGGGTGAATTACCTTTCACGTGCTCTCGTTAAGGAAGTTACAGGGGAACCTCCGTGCAAGATGGAAGCTTGGTACAAACTGGTGAAGTTGCTGTGGCACCTAAACGTTCTGCGGTTTTCCAGTATAACCTTTTGCAGCTCAAATGAGTTATCTGTAGTCTTGCCGCTTTACAATGAATAAGGATGAACTAGCCGCTGGACTTTGAAGTTGGTTGCTGTTAAGGTCTTGTCCTAATCATAAGCATGATGATAAAGCAGATAGAAAACTTTTATGTCAATGATGTCACACTTCAAAGGAGGAAAACTGTAAGTATTCTGTCAAATTAGTTTCAAGAAGGCAGGTGGGCAAGATAAAATGTTAAGTTTTCTAAAACCTTTGCAGATGTTAATAGAGTTGGGACCTGTTGATGAAGGGGGCTCAAAGTTGGGCTGAAATCAAACCTGGTTCACAGAAAGCTGCAACTGGGGTGTTGGAGGGTGGTGTAACAAAGATGTAGCATAAATGGTAAGTGGAAAATACTTGCTGACTGTAGGCATAAAGGAGGTTAAAAGCATCTGTAGGTAGTAGAGAAATGAATACAAGGTTCTATATATGAAGAACAACAAAAAATCTTGGAATGACAAAGTACGCAGTAAGTACAGAAATACCATCTGCTTCTAATAAACTTTTTTCTATTTGATTAAAAAAATTATTATTAAAACAAAAAAGCTACTTCCTTGTTCATTTGTAGGTAAAAAAAGCTGTTAAATAGCAGCTAGATGGGAGAACTGCTTCAAGGTCAGTATGTCCATAACTTTTACCTGGGTTTTGAAAAAATGGGCTGGAGTTCTCTGATCTGCTGGTATTTATTAAAACAAAAAATAAAATACTGGAGTAGCAGGAAACTGGAAGTAAAGGATCAGGGAGGAAATATTTCACTCTAGGAAAGGAGGATAGTGTGGTTAGGAGTGGGTCAGTTAGCCTAGAATTAATTCCAGGCAAAATAAAGGAAACTTGGTCTAAAACTTGCTTGATAATAAATTAAGGGGTTGGAACATAAGTGAAGTGGTTTATGTAGACTATATATTATTTTACCAAATCACAGGCTTGATTGATAATGTCACAGACTTGTCACTTATAATTTTTAGAAAGATTCACTTTGGCTTTAATTAGCTCTATATGTCAACTACAGAGCACCCAATAGCAGGTTGATTTCTCTGAGCTATCCAGTTCTCAGCAAATTGTTAACAGAGATCATAAATGGAGACTTTCCTTCTTGTGGAGTCCTGCAGGAGTTGGTATTCAGTCTTATGCAACCAACAAAGCAAAACCTCCTGTTGGCTGCCTGCAAATAAATGTATAAAAACACAGATCATGTCTTTAATCTTTGCATCATAAACTGTGAGGCAGTTTGAACTGTGGCCATCTGGATTGTTTGGTAGGACTGGATGAACAGCTGCTGTTTGAAAACAAGCAAATACAACTAGGAGCAGAGACTACAGGGCGTACTTGTGGAAAGCTAGGGTCATTCTGGGAAGCAGGATGGGTTCTTCCACAGTTCTCCAAACTCTTTATTTCAGTTTTCAGGTCCCTGATTGCTAAAAATCCCTCTGTGTCAGTGGGGTACAGTTAGCAGCTGGTAGAGGGTTTTTCTTATGTTTGTAAACTGTTTTCAAAGGAGTTCTAGTTTTTCTGGTGGGTTRTGGGGTTTGTTTGTTTGATTGGGTTTTCTTCCTCCTGGTGAAAAATTTCTCCCTTTCAGGTAGGGGAAGAAGAAACAGTGCAAAAGGAGCTGGACTGACAGGAGAAAAAAAGGATATTTTCTTTCTAGGACTCGTGGACTTCATTTCTTCTTGCTTCCAGTGGCTTTGAAGAGAGAACTTTGTTCTGCAGCGCTATAAACTGGGCTAGGACRGGGCATCCTGCGTTCTGCCTTGGACCATCATGTTAATGACTGGCCCTGCCTGGTTTTCCTCAGGTTGACTGGGAAGTTTGTGTCCCCAGGTGCTTCCCACATGAGTGAGCCAGGGCCCTGAAGGGAGCATTAGCAGATTCTGTCTGAGACAGCGGTCCACATGGAGCCTGTGCAGCCCACAGGGCTGAGTGAGTGCTGTGTCCAGGGTGATGGTGGAGGGCATGACCTCCTGGGCCGTGGTGGGACAACCTGACTGCCCCATGAGTGCAGCACCTTCTCAGGGTGTGCAGGGCTGTCCCCAGGTTCCTGCGTGGAGGTGCCACCTCAGGGCTGGTGGTGGAGTGAAGGAAAGATGTGGGCTATGTTCTGGGTGGAGATGTGGTGGAGGTCCTTTGCCAGCTTCACGTTGGGACTGGATGCCTGGTTCTAAGGTCGTCTAGTGGCAGCAAAAATTGGGGTAGGAGTGTCAGGAGGGACCAGAGCCRTGGTAGGTCCCAGGTGACAGTATGTGGGGCAATCCTGGATTTCATAAGACTTGTTAGGTGATGCTGAGTCTCATGAGCTATGGAGCTGTGACAGGTGCTTGTCTCTGCTCAGGGTCAGTCTGGCTCAGTAGTATGGGTCAGACAAGATGTACGTGATGCTTCTAGAGAGAGTACAGGAGGCAGCAGAACAGGGACTGAGCATATCACCTTTGGTCCCAGCCTTGCTGGCTGGGGGAAGGAGGGAAGAGGTGGTACTGGTGCTCTGCTTCCTTTTGACTGTAGGACAGCATTGAAGAGTGCGCTTTTCTTCATAGTGCCCTGCCTGCAAGCTGTAACTGGTCCTGAGCACAGGTGTTGGAGCAGCATCTGGCCCAACAGGGCTATACTTCTTTGATTTCCTCTAGCCCTTGCGGCGGGTGGTGCTGTGGGGAGGGGCTGTGCAGCTGGGGCAGAGCTGCCTGCGAGCCAGCTTCATGGGGGAGGCTCGGGTGGATGCGGAGCATCAGAGGCAGGCCTGGGAGAGTCCAGCCAGAGAGCGGGATTGTGAGCAGACCTCTGTTTGCATCTAGAAGGTGAGGACTCCATTTCTTTGCCCAGTCTGTTCTATTGCTCCCTAGGCCGCAGTGTCTGTGTTTACTCCCCCTTTCCAGCAGCGCTCCCATTTCCCTAGCCCTAGGACACGCAGTCATGCTTTTTGTGGGATGGAGAGCGCTCATGAATAGCTTGGAACTGCAGTTCTGCTTCTGCCCTGGAGGTGGTTCTCTCTGACTACCTGATGTCAAATATATTTCTGCTGCATGGGCAGGAGCCCGGTGCTGCCCAGCTCCAAGCAGGCTGCCTGCGGACCGTGCAACTTCCCTCTGTGGTGCTCTGGCTCTCTTAGCAGATAACTGTCCGTCTGCGTTGGTAAGGTGCTGATTTATGGTGAAATGAGCGGCTGTCTCCTGGAAGTGTCTGGTAGAACATCTAGCACTGGGTGAGCCCAAGAGGAGTAAGGCTTTAGTGGTGCAGGTGCCTGTTCCTCCAATACCATGATTTGTGCACTGCTTCATGTCTTCCTGGCCTCTTCCCCCCTGCCCCAGGACTGGAAGGATGAGGTTGGTGATTGGCCTCATATCCCTCTTACTGCATCCCTGTGTTTCCTCACAAATCTGGAAGGGCAGCCTCCAGTGCAGATGCACCAGGCTTGAGAGGCAGAAGGAGGTGGTTGCTCTTGGAATGGTGAGTTCTGCACTGAACCTGCCCAGATTGTCTTTTTTGCATTTCCCATATTGGGGCGGGTTCATCTTTCACTGCGCAGGAGTCCCCACAGTACACCCCCATGGAGCTGCCCTGATAGACCTGCATAGGATGTCAAGCACCGTCTTCCTTTCCTGGGGGATCGCTCTGCAGGCTTGGCACGGCTTGCCTTTTGTGAGGACTGTTACACAGCTCGGCTTCTTCCAGATTGGACTTGTGGCTCCATGCCCTGTTTGTGCTGTGATGATCTARTGGATCAGGTGAGATCTGAATGAAGTTGCTTTGGGAGGCGGGGGTAGACTGTGCCAACCAGCAGGGATTCACAAGAAATAGTTCACTGCGAGAATGACCCAGAAGCACTCAGGTTAAAGTAAAAAGCAAACCTTAACTCAAAACCTTAACTCAGAGCCCATGCAGGCACTCTTCCAAAGTGTCTTGGGACTGCCTGTGTCCTTGCAAGTCTCTCAGTGAGTTCTTAGTGCTGCAACACTGCAGCACTGTCATGTTGCATGTCCCTGGCCCCATGTCTGCATCCATCTGATTTGTTCTTACCAAGATATACATGCCCGTGGGCTAGAAGCAACCTCTTTTTTTTGCCTTGGTCCACTCTTCAAACCTCTCAAAGAACACTATAGTGTGACAAACTGAATGAAAGTGTTCATAAAAATATCAGTAATGCCTGTGTTCTCTGTTTTCCTTTTTGTAAGAGAACAATGACTTAAAAGTGTGTGCTCTTTTCTCTGAGGGTGGGGGACCATGAGGCAGAGCATCTCTGGTCTGTGATGAGTGGTGCAGGTTTAAGGGGAGGGAGCTTTTTGGGCAATGGAGGCTGGCACCAGCGTGCAGACCCGTGTGCATTTCTCTTCCCGTGGTGTTGTGTCCCTTGGCAGCAGTGCTGCCAGGTGGCTGCTCTGGTGCATCATTAGACACTGTTCCAAATAGCATAGGTAGGAATGGTTCAGCACTAGGAGGAAAATGAGCTGGTGATGGATAGGTCTGGTGATGCCAAAGCTGTTAAAATAAGAACCTCTGAAGTGCAGCCAGGGTTCCAGCAAGGGACTCTCATCCTCTCTGTGCTCAGGTGCTGGTGTGTGGGGACAGTGCTGGTCTATGTCCCTTCCCTTTTCTGGTTTGGTCTGAGGTAGGCTGTTGTCTCTGAGTAATGGTGACTCTGAATCTGTAACTCATGGTGGCCCAGAATCCCTGCCTGGAGAATGGGAGATGAGTGATGATCAAAGGTTAGACAGATACTCCCCCATGAGCACACACATTGCTGTTTGAGGCTCTGTTATCCCTGGTGCTGCCAGCACTGTAATGGGACTGAGGGTCTGTGGTGTCCTTGGAGCTGTTCTCCACTTATGTTCTCCCCAGCAAGGATTGTTGCAAATAGTTTGTTTCCTTGTTTGTACTCTCTCTTCATACTCTGTTCACTCTGGAGTCCTGGATGTAGCCAACAATAATACTGCCTTCCTTCATCTCCCCTGCTCGGGATTGTGCAGTGGGGGTGGGGGAGGTATTCACAAGTTAATTATGTGGAAAAAAAAAAAAAAAAAGTCTTATTTGATATCCGTAGTTTCCAGGGGCATATAACAATGAGGGTCAGAAGGCATCCTTGTTCTAATGTTCTCTCCGTGTATAGCCCTGTATTACCTGCTGCCAAACACGGGGGGAGGCTGTGAAAGGCCTGCTGTCTGGCAAGGTGCTTCCTGATACCTGTGCGTGGAGCTGCAGACAGGGACTGTTAGRGCCCCAGTGACCGACTCGTGGTGCTCCCGGTACTGAGAAACCTGGGACAGGGCTGAGTGCTTCTCTGGGGCCTGATGACAGGAACGGGATGGGGACAAAAAGTGTGTTTTCACATAAGCAATGTGTATTGGGCTGGGCTCAGGACAGTTACCTAGTGGTACCCTGCATGGTCTCCAGGTGGGAGGAGGATGCGTCCGTGTGGCCCCATGCAGGGTGTGGGGCTAGAGAAGAGGATGACATGGGCAGAGTGGCCCCATGAGGAATGGCTGCTGCAGGCCACACGCCGTTTTCCCATTAGCGAGTGTTTAGTTCAGCGTTTTAAATAATTGTGTCCTCGGAATGATATTTAAAATCCATTTGGGAGGCAATGAGGCGGGAAAGTGCCTGTGCCATTGTGATGACGCTGCGCAGGCCGCGCCACACATGCATATTACAAACTCGTTACAGGCTCGTTTACACGCACGCTGCTCACTCCCCACACAACCTCTTTCTGATGCTCCTAATGTTTCTTCCCCACCATGGCTGCTTCTGCTTGGCACTAAGGAGAAATTTACTTGATAAGGCAGGCCTGGTGTCATCTGCAGCAAGAGGAGCAAGGGGCAGGGCCGTGGCRGTTGGGTGCTGGCCTTTGTAATGGGGACGTGTGGGGCATGCTTGGTGATGGGACTGTCTCTCAGGTGTCCTGTCCAGCTGTGCTCCATGCTCAACGCAGAACCGTGCTTACTTTCTGACAAGCCCTTGCCCTTGTGTTACTGSAGGCTCCAGACCCTGCAGCCCCAAGGCTTTCAACTGCTGTGCTCTGGGCACGGCTGGGAAAAGAGTCGCAGCACCTGCGCCAGGCTGACCATGAAGCTGAGTACCAGCATGTGCTCTTGAATGTCCCCGGGAAGCTGTGTGAGCTGGAGGGACTAGGCATGAGGGAGCAGATGGAACAGCAGCTTCAGCAGCGGTTCCCCGCATGCTGGTTAGTGGCTGAATGGGAGGGTGGCCTTGCTGCTATCCCTTCATCCCCATTCCTCTGACTGCTGTGTGGGCACCCTCCACTGTCCTCCCAGCCTGTGCTGTAGTCGTAGTACAAGGCTTCTGGTACCACTTTATTGTTGTCCAGTTGGCCTTGGTGGCATGAGCAGTACTCKGCCTTCTCCTCTTGTCCTCTCCCTCCTGATCATGTTCAGCCCTGTCTAGTCAGGATCCTGGCTGTGGTTTTGCTTGGTGCCACCTTGTGACCAAACGTTAGTGGGGTGAGGATCAAGCCCCCAGGCATACTTAAGGGTTCTGACATCTATGTCCCTTGCACAGTGACCTCGCTGGCTGCTTTCCTGAATAGGAAATGGATGGCTCTAGCATCCTTTTCTCAGAAAAGACTGCTGGGCAGAAGCAAAGCTGGAGTAGAGGCAGAGGTTGTCAAATCAGAGGAGGAAGGGCAAGGTATAAWACATGGGGCCTATCTGTGGTTGAGGCAGCAAACTTTCTCAGGAGGTAGAATTTTCCCCCATCCTGCCCCAGGGCTGGTGAGTCTGAATTTCCAGTGCATTTTGGAAACGGATGTGGTGGGATRGTCTCAGGATGGAGGGCTTGGATCCCACAGCCTTGTGCTGAAGGGGTGGTAACTGGTGTAATCGGGGGCAAGGAAGTGCTTTGCGCTGAGCCTGGATGTGCGGCCTTGGTYCATGTTCCTGCCAGCAGTCAATGGAGTATTCGCAATGTACGGTCCAAGGGGGCTGCATGCTGTGGTTGGGAGGGGGCGGGAGCTGCTGTAAATGCAACACAGATCAAGAAACCAGAAGCTGATACTTTATGGCTGGAACTTTGCAGGGTTTATATGCATATGTTTGTAGATGGTTTTATGTGGTGTCTTGCCCTGATTGTTCCCTCCCTCTGCATGTGCCTGTGAGTAGTAAGGCTCCGGCTGAAACCTTAACCTTGCTTTCGAATAATAGGACTGTCTGGTGGGTTTATTTTTCAGGACACTACATTTCATCTACGCATAGGGCTTTAGGTATCTGCTCTCCACTTGCCACTTCTTGTGGCTACAGTTGTGGTGAAGAGGCATGAGCCCATCTTGGGTTTCCAGTTGCTTGCTTGTTAGCACATCTTCGTGTGGATGGTGGGCAATGCCAAATGCTGGCATTTGGATTTGCACATGCATGGGATTGCTTGGCTTTCCTTGCTGAGATGCTGAGTGTTGTCTGGTGTGTTGCAGATGGGGAGAACCTGGCTGCTTTGTCTGCCAAGCTTTATTTTTGTGTGCGTTGTGGTTCAGCTCAGCCAAGCGAGGCTGTGTTGCGTGTCTGTCACTGCCTGTGCAGCTGCCCTCCCGGGGGATGGCTCAGAGGTGCTGTAGGGAACAGGGTGGGCTGCGCTGCAGGGAAGGCAGCAGTTCTTCCCTGATGGTGGCAGTGGCTGAAACATAAGCGGGGAGGTGTGACATGGCAATGAATGAGGGGATGAGAGATGTGATGAGATGTTCTCCTGACAGATGTGTGGAGATAAGGGAGGCCTAAGGTAAGAGCCCCAGTGCCTTTGGGAGGTAGGGCAAAATGGAGCTGGAAGAGTGAGTCTGGTGAAGTTCAGCTGCCCCATCTTTGCAGACAAGAGTCCAGCACTATGACCTGAAGCTAATCAAGACACAGAAGAGAAAAGAGGTGGAAAAAGATCTGCCTGCAGGTGAGGGGTGTGGACCCTCRTTGTCTTGAATGTGCCCTGTGGACCTTCCTACTTGGCAACTGTGGGTGTTTTGCTTGGTGATGCTGAAGGGAARTGGAAAGGCTTTTGTGATTCATGGGGTTCGAGAGCAGAGCTCTCGGGCTTAGGGAGGTGTTAATGGCTGTTTTTTCCTGGGGAAAGCTCARTTTACCACTGCTCTGTGCAACCTGTGTCCATGTGCAGGAGGGAGTTTAGGCTGGGACTGGCTAACGTGCTGTGGTCTCTAGGGACAGTGTTCCTGGTTAGAGCTGAAGAACAGAGGGGTGTTAGAGGTGAACCAGGAGTCTTCCGGATGCTATGTTGAGTCCTCTCTTCTCCAGTTTGAGCTGTTGAGAGGAGGAGCCGCAGATACTGAATGTGGCAGTGGACCAAGAAGATGAGAAGCCACACAAGGCAAAGGCGGCAGTTAAGTCAGGAAAAGAGCCCAGTGTTTCAGGCACCATGGGTAGGAATGCATTGCTACTGAACTAGTAATTGAGCGAGACTGTGGGTAGAGTTGGGGCTGGCTCACCTGGAATTGTGTGTTTTGGGGTAAGTCTCTGCTGGTGTTCCCCACTCAGGCCCCTGTACTCTAACTCTGGTTAAGGTTTCTCTCACCTGCTTCTGATACTGCAGCTAGTAAAGTTGCTGCAGCTGTCAGTAATCTGGGTTGGGAATGAAGAAAATTAATTTTATAAGAAACCTGGGGAGAAGGAGGTGAGACCTAGAGAGAGAGATAGGTGGGCTGTCAGCTTGTATATTCAAACTTCCCTTCCAGCTGGGTTAGAAACCCATCAATTTCTAATAACACAATTCACAATCCCTGCCATGTGCTATTCTTGTCAGGGCCTCTTCCATGAGAAGCTGTCTTGTCTATGTAACAAGCAAGTGAGCCTGGAAAGCTCTTCTGAATTTTTGCCATAGCAAGTTGCTCCTGAGCAGCAGAGAAGGTAGTATTAAGGATGGCTACTGCCCCAACCCATATGCTGCTATGCAAGAGCAGTCCTGAGAAATGTCTGAAGGACAACCTCCTCTACCCACAAGAGGGTCTCTAACCTGGTCCCCATGTCTCATGGCCCTACTTGTGAATGAGGGCTTCAGCTCAGTAATGTTGTCTTGAGGATCAGACATGTTCTACTTATTCTTTCCTTGGAGCCTGGTGTGAAGCTCTGCGAGGTCTCTCTTTGCTACCTCTGCTTACAGGAGGGACTCTCTGTGCTTGCTGGTGTAAAGGCTTTCCCAAAACAGCAGCAGCTGGCTACGGCAGTTGTTGCCTTAACCTTTTGCAGACTAGCAGGATCTAGCTGCTGGTCCCCCTTCTTATGCTCAGGGTACACGTTTTTTTGGATCCCTCTTTCCTTTCATCTACTGTATTGTAGAGGTGTGTACTTTGCTTTTGGCTTCAATCCAGYGTGCAGCTTCTGTATACCCAGCAGATTTAACAGTAAAACAAACCCAGGGTTTATTAATGCTTAAGGTAGAAAATTAAGAGCTAATAGTGTGGATGTGGCGCTTCGGGACATGGTTTAGTGGGCATGGGTACTGGGTTGATGGTTGGACACGATGATCTTAGAGGTCTTTTCCAACCTTAATGATTCTATGATTCTATGATTCTAGTTCAAGACTTGAAAACGAAGTGCACAGTATGAGCTCCAGTAGCTTACTATGTGTAATCAGGACCTTTTGAAGGTGGCAGCATTTAATACATCATGTTAGTGTATATGACCAACTAATAACTGCATGAAATCATGGTTTCCTGGGTAGTCTCTGACCTATAGGGCCATATGCTACATCTTCAGGCTTCTGGCTTACACAGATGACTTTGCCAGTAACAAGGTACTCTCCCTAAATCTGTCTTTTGGGGGCAAACATGCTTTGTCATGTACATGAGCGTGTGTAAATGGACACACTTGCATTACTGTTGGGCTAGAGATGCCAGTTCCAACACCCTTGCTCTGTCCCACATCATGGTCAGATTTCCACATTGTCTCTTTGTACCAAATTGTCTAGCTGCTGTGTGGCTGGGTGCCTCAGATTTGTTTTAACATCTCTCTCTCACGGGAAGATAGATGGAGTTATCCACTTAACCTTGTTCTCCTTGCTTTCTCCTTAATTACTGCTTCTTGTGGGGAAGGTGTGATGTCTGGAGATATACCAACAGTGGGTGGTCCCCACTTCTGCYGGGAGTGGGTGGGTTGGGGGTGGTTGCTTATGCACACCCTAGGGAGTGCCTTCCCAAAAGCCAGTGACTGTCAGCCTCTGATCCCATGCAAACCTGCAGACAGGACTTGATCCTCCTAACTCCTCTAGTGTCTCTGAGTATGAGACATTCCAATATGTCTCATGCTCTGTTATACAAGAAATATGCTGTAACATTTCTGATTTCACTCTGTTCATCTTGGGCCCTGACACAAGGCAGGCATAATCATAAAACAAATAGATGATTTAGGAAGAGATAAAACAAATCTCTTGCAATGAGAGCAACAATGTTTAGAAGCGGACAGATCACTGGAAAAAAAAAAAAACCTGCAACACTTTTTTTTCCCCAAGGATGTGCATCCTCTTCCCTCTGGTCAGCCTTGGGTCATGGGATCGCACATGACTGCTTTCACTCTGACATTTGAGGACCCTCTTCTTCGTGGACAGATCCAAAGCATCCGAGGAAGGACTTGCTAAAGACCCTGAAATCACTGGGGCCGGAGGACTGGGYGCTGCTGATCTGTGCATCAGAGCGGCCCTGTGCCCCTGATGTGAAGGTATTATGCAAAACCAGTGAGGAGGAGCCTGCTTTTTTTCCCCAACTGGACTATGCAGCCCACTGTGGAGTGTGCAGTGAGTGGGGTCAGTAAACTGGATTTGAAGGTAAAACCTTGTGCCAGTAGCTGGACAACTCCTGCCAGATGACAGTGCTGAGGGGACAGATGGTCCTGACTTCCCTCCTGTGACCTGTCAGGCAGAGCAAGCAAAGGACCTCTTTTGCTGCGGGGCCAGGGCAGATGCCAGAGCCTTCTCAAACACAAAGGAAAGGCTCTGCTGGGAGGAGGGGGTGTGTGTGTGTGGTTCGTTGTTTTGTGGTTTTTGGTGGGTTTTTTGTTTTGATGTTTGTTTGGTTTTTGGTTTGTGGGTTTTTGTGTGTGTGGTGKTTTTTTTTTTTTGTAGTGGGGTGTGTTTGATTTTTTTGTTGTTGTTGTTAGCCATGGGAATGGGAGGAAATCTCCAGGGCAGCTGGTGCAAAGGCAGAAATGCACACCCACTCAGCCCAAGGTCCGTGGGTGTGGACCCAACTGCCTGAGTGCGAAAGTACTGCCTGCCCTCTGCCAGCATTCTGGGTGTGATGGCTAAGGACCTGGCCTCAGCCCAGCAGTCGGGGTGTTCCTCCTGGAAGCCTTTCCTGGATGGTTGTAGGGTGTGTGAATAGTACTGCGTGTGAAGGACTAGGTTTGGATTCTGTGCCCAAGCCCATGGCTGGRGGAAGCATGATGCCATTGGTTCCAGTGGCAGGAGCAGCAGGAGGTGGAAAGACAGGTTGGAGAGAAACTAAGAGTTCTCCTTAGTTTCTCATTTTCCTCATCTCTAGAAGAATCCAGCCTTCTCTATACTCCAAGTTAGTATAGAGTAGTGAGTCCAAGGGGCAGTTGCACTGAGCTCCTCATGTGGCCAGAGGAGACTAGCTGTCTGTCATGCTCTCTCGACCCCTCCTGCCATGGTGTCCTTTCATGGGCTCTCTGCTTGGTTCAGAGACCTGGCAGTGACTGATCCAAAAGCAAGTGGGATGTTCTTACCCAGCAGGTTGGGCATCAGTGCCCTGGTCAAGTGTCAGATGGCTACAGCCAAGGCCACATAGTGCAAGCTGTGTGCATTGGTGCTGATTGTGTCACATCCTGCAGCTCGCCAAGAAGCATGTGAGCTCCTGCAGCTGCTGAGCAAGGTGGGTCCCATCTACAGGGAGGGGAGCCTGGTGGAGCCTGCAGGTAATTCAACCTGTCCCCTCTGCCTTCTCCTGCTTGACTGTTCCTTTCCAGTTGGTTTCAGCCTGATTTGTCCCATTTCCTTTGTGCTTTGGACAAATGGCCAGCCCTTCCTCCTGCCCCAGCCCGTTTTTATCTTCTGTGCTGTGACCCTCCTTTGCAGCCTTTTTTACCCCCTGCATACTTGTGCTCTCTGCAGGACTGGTGAATGAAGACAGCCCTGGGTAAAACGTGGCTCCAGGCAGTGCAAGAGACAGCAGAAGTGAAGGAGGGACAAGGGAAAGACAAGAAAGAAAACAAACAAAAAAGGAAATAAAGATAAATGGCCACTGCATCCTTCTGAAGAACAAATGTGCCTGTGACCCCAGTGCTGCACCAGTGAGATGCTGCAAACTGCCACTGTGCACAGATAGTCTATGCCCATGAGCAATGGAGAATGTGTCTGGCAGCTCTTGAAGGCAGCCAACAGACCTGGGACTAGTTCATGGACCCTTTGGGGCTTCCCAGTTCTCATAATCCTTTTCTCCATACTGGAAACAGCCACCAAAAGGAGCACAAGCAAAGCCTAGCTCCCTGTCTGAAAACACCTGCAGCTACAGCAGAAAACTCTATCACAGTTTGGAACCAAGTTGACAGGGTAAAGAAAAAATGGGCTCAGATTTTAAAAAAAAAAAAAAAGACAACCAAACCAAAAACCAAACAACTCTCCCCCAACCAAAGAAAAAAAGCAACAAAACCAACAACCCCTCCCCCAAAAAACAGCCCCAAAACCAAAGAAAAACCCACCCCAAACACCTTCTATTCACATATATATTTAATATTAACAAGTGACACAACCTGCTTGTTTTGCAGGRCAGATGGTACAGTCCAGGAGATAAGTGAATGGGGCCAATGTGATGGCTTCTAACAAAAATCTTGTCCAGGGGGACAGTATGGTCCAGGAGAAACTCAGTGGGTCAGTGTAGCAGTTCCAGGTAGAGGTATGTGGTCTGGGTGCATGACCACCCCCATTAGCCCTTGGGCACTCTTGCAGGTCTCTGCTGCATCACCCTGGCAACCCCAGAYGCTCTCAGTTATAGGACTGGGTGAATACTGGCTGAAATTCCCACCGCAGCTAATGAGTCCCTGTTGTCATTGCTGGCACTCACAGCCTGCCCAGTTGGAAGGTTCTCATGTTGGCAGGGATGCAGCAATTAACAGGTTAGTTACAGGAGGGTAATTTGAGGGTAAACAGTTTTACAGGTCCCAAGCCTATGTCAAGCTACCACAACATCGTAGCTAATGTCCTGTAGAGCGAGCTGTGGTAACTGGGGCAGGGCAGAGGGCTTCAGCATCTTTCACCCTTCCAAATGTGACCCACTATGGCTGGAGGGAGGGATGGATGGCATAGCTGGGCACACCCCCCTCAGAAGCCTGAAGAYGCTTGTCAACCTCTTGAGGTTTGCATGGGAGACTGTTGTCTTTATTGCCAGGAAACTTGGTTCATGTCATACAAGCTGCTTTTTCCAGGGCTTGCCTGTATGTCCTCCTTTATTGTGCTCAGCCATGTCTAGGCCAGCCTCACTGCCCTCTTGAAGGTGCTGGGTTCCCAAGAGCAGTGTGTGGGGCTTGTGAGGGTTTTTTTGGTCCCTGTGGAGTTGCCTATGGGGAAGGCCTCTGTACTCAGGTCCTTACCACTTCTGCTGCAGGCCTTTCCCTAGCTAGCCCCCACCGTGACTGCCCCTGCCTTGCTGTTTCTTTCCAAGTGGGAGCRCTGTGCAGAGCAGTAACTTTGCAGAGCAAACAAGCAAGCACATAGAGAGTGTTTCAAGGCTGCCTGCTACCCCTCTCCTCTTCCTAATCTGTGCTGGTGATTGCATCCAGCAGCTGAAAATAAGCTGTTGGAAGGAGGGGAGGTGGTGAAGGGGAGCTGCCAAGCAGGACTATTTATACTGGGTGAGTCAGGCCTGTGCCTGAATCCAGCCAGACGCTGGGGAGCTCGAACCCAGGAGCAACCTCCAAAGGACGTAGCCTTGGATAAGAGGCTCTTGCCTGCAGCAGCTTGTTTACTGTAAGGTTCAGACTTGTCCTGTTTGTTCCCGGTGATGGACTGTACCTTTCCGTTCAGCTCTGCAGCACAACGCTTGCTGCGGCTGGATGAGGAGCCGCGGGATCAGTGGAAGTACTCTTGGTGTATAAGGCCCCGGTACCACCGCAGTGAGCACAGCCTGAGCCCGGTTGGCCAGGGATACCAGAACAGCCGCTTGGAACCACTGGAGTGCCGGGATCTGCTGGTCCAGAATGCGCTCTTCACTGGGGACCTGGAGATGGTGCAGAAGTATTTCACCAAGAGCGCAGCCATCAATCTCATCATTGAGACCAAGGGTGATGAGCTGCGCTGGACTAGCAGGAAATTTGGTGGGTGTGCAGGGTTGGGACGTGGGGGGATGGGCAGTGCCCAGGATGGGGACCAGAGAAAGCACAGACACCTGAGAAAAGTGTTGAGAGGAATCCCCAGTGGTGGAGATGGTGGTGGAAGAGGGACTTGGGAAGAAAGGTTTTTGGGTGAGGAAGGAGGATTCCAGGGCTGTAGAACAGGTGGTAGCAGGCTTGTTGAAGGTGGCCAGAGGCAGATCTACTGGGAAATGGTTGGAATAGGGCCCTTGGAAGGGCTGCTGGAAAGGGACAACATCAGGACTGTCCTGTTAGGGATTGCTGGGATAGATGTGAAATATGTGTGAGGTTGAGAGAGTGCTCGGATGAGAAGGCATCAGRTGGCATAAGGATGCTTTTCCTGCCTTATGTCTTAAGTTGGGTCTGTTACTTCAGTTCATTAGAAATTGGAGGCTGTGACATGCTTTGGGAACAGCAGAGAGGTCTTAGCGGTGCCCTTTGGGCAGAGCTTAGCCCATATCCTGAGGAAGAGGCATGGCTGTGCTTCAGCCTTGTAGGCAGCTGTTTGGGGACCAAGCCACAATTGCTCYGTATCTACCTATTCCTGCTGCTGTGGTGAAATCCAGGTGTGAAGCAGAGCCGTTGCAATTCCTGCTCCAAATGCTGACTTTGAGAAGCTGTAGGGGGGTTGATGTGGGAGGGTTAACAGTGATCGGCTGGAAGGGGGCTTTGCTCCAGAACAGAAGCATTTGCTGTTTTGCTTTCTTTCACATGCAGGGTTTGCACCCTGTAAGCTGTTCTTTTYTGTGAGATGGATTGGGCAAGGGGAGCAGAAATCTAGTCTACCAGAGAGATGGTGGAAGCAAGCTTGTTCKGAGTGACAGGAGGTAGAAGCTGGTCATCCTTGGTGTTTCCTCCCATCTGCACACCTCACTGTACCTTGCCCAGATATGCTTCCACACTCTCTGGTCCCTTTTGCTTACCTTCTCATCGTCATCTATGAGCTCTTCAGTAAGCAGCATGGCTGATGTGTTAAAGGGAGAGATGTACTTAGCAGTCTGGAAGTGCACATGTCCTTGCTGCTGTCTGTTAGTAGTGTRATGCAGGCAGACTCCCAGAATTTAAGATGGGGAGTGTCGGGTGTGGAGGGGCCATAGTTGCACCACTTTTCCACAGAAGGTTGGTGGCAAAAGCCCCCCTGTTCCAGAATGGAAGAGCTGTTGATGAAGGCYGCTTTCCCAGAGGTGTGGGTTCTTTTCAAGTGTCCTGGCACAAAGCTATGGAGGAYGCTGGTAAAGCTTGACCATGACTGAGTGTTTTGTGGGGATCCACACTAGCAAGAGACAAACAGGGTGGGCTTGCAGATGCAAGTGCTGCTACTTGTGGGTGGTGAAGATTATTTACTGAGTTCCAAGATTTGTACAACCCAGGTTTTGAATTGTTACAGTCTACTTAAGAATAAAAGTACAAAAGGTATTACCCTTTGTGTAACTGAGACCACTTGTCAGAAAAATATTAATTGCAGATTTTAACTCCTGTCTTATGCTGGGCTGACAGACACTTGAACAACAAGTCAGTCTACTTGTAAAGATTTGTGCCCCAAAGAAAACAGAACAGCTGATGTAAAACAACTTCACACAGAAATTGTTCTCATCACCAAAGTTTCAAGATGTGAAAAACCCAACCACACAAGATCATTCGTGAAGCACAGACCAARAATGTACTGCCAAATTTATCAGATAAGGGTATAGAACAAAAACCAAAGCAAATCTTCATGCTACCTAAGGCTTTGGTTATGTATCTCACTGGACTGCAGGGACAGTTTCTTAAAACTTACCTAGCTGGTGAACTTACAGGTAGATTCTAGTGACCTGGTCCTTCCCAAGTCATCCGTATAGATATTTTAAGAAGCCCAGAGGAAGTGTAAATTGTATGGTGTTACTGACACTAACTCATGCAGCCTTTTGCCTCCCTGGCGATGCTTTTGTGATTGGGAACCTCGGGCTCTCGTGGGATACTTGTATCTTTGGGGAAATGGAGGATCCCATCAGGTGAGAAAGTTTGCCAGGTGCTTCCCTCTTTTTACCCTTTCATGCACTATATTGTAGCTAGACAAGGTGTTGAAGTCTGCACAGACAGAGGATGCTGGAGACTGTCAGTATAGAACTTGGTCATTTATTTTCATTACTGAGAATTGTAAAGTTCCTTATCTTACACTCTTCTCTGGTCCCCCAGGTAACTGCTGCTTGGTGGTCTATTGGGGCCACTTAACTTGTTTTTAGCTGCATGATCTGAATAGTTCCACGACACAAAATTAAACTAAACACTACCAGTCTTTTATGCAGTTTGATGTGCTCTTTAAAACATACGGTCTGAACAACACAGTGCTGACAAACTGTGAGCAAAGTGTGCTGTTCTGTAACCAAAGTAGGGGTAGGGTGGGTTTATACAACTAAGTGAGGACAGGGGAAAATGTCATCTCAGGTGAAAGGACAGCAGTGAGGAACCCCGAGTGAGGGGACAGTCAGAGGATGGGAAAGGGAGTACTAAAACCATGCAAGAGTTCTCTGCAATGCTGAATTTCAAGGAAAAGTAGGAAGGTGCCTAAAGGATAATTACCTTCTATATTTTTACTTCACCTGTAATGCACTGCTTCCCATCCTTGTGCCTGTTCCTACCTGTCCTTTGGCTTTAAGCTTTGATTAAAAATAACTTACCTGTGGCTTGTTTAAAAACCTGTTTAGCGTTAAGGGTTCGGGCAGAACTAGCAAATGGAGGTGCAGTGCTGGAGATGCGCAAGGAGCCGAGGGCTGGACAAAGGTGTGCTGGTGGCGTATGGAGGCAGCTGGGTTGTGCGGCTGTGGTCTGGGCAGCGGCTGGGTGACAGCAGGCTAGTTGGGCGTGAGACTGCTTCCCTCTCTGTCTTCTTTGTGGTGTCTCCATTTCTGCCCTTCAGGCTGCTCTGCTGCCCTGCCCTGCCCTGCCTAGGGGCTTTCCCTTCACAGCCAGTGACCGTAGAGATGCTGCTGCCTGAGAGGGAGCGTCCTTATCAGCCTCTTGGCCCAAACCTTTGGTCACAAGGCTTCCCAGAATAGGACAGCTGAGACCTGAGCTGTGCCCAGCCTGGGCCAAGCAGAGATGTGACATGTCCTCCCTCCCTGCGGACAGGCAGCCCCTCAGCCGGAGCACAGGGCACTGCTGGGGCTGTACCCACAGGCTCRGAGCCTGGCCGGTGAGGCAGCAGCGGGTCCTGCCCTGGCTTCTGCGGCGGGTCTGGGTGCTGCGTCATGGGGAGCATCGCAGGCAGAGGAGACAAGAGTCAGGAGCCCATTTGCACGCGGAAGGTGGATGGCTCTGCCCAGGTCTACTGGCAGGCCCTGCTGGCTGGGGATCAGGGGATTGTGGCYGAGATCCTCAGTGACCCTCAGAACAACCTGAGTCCCAGTGCTGTGTTTGACACCAGTGACCTGGAAGAGTGGAAAAACTACCGCTTCAACTTGCGCCGGCTGAGTATGCAGGGGGGCAGCGGGCAGGCAGCGTGGCCCAGCTGAACAGGGGCTCAGAGCCTTTTGCTTATGCTGCAGGGCATTGCTATTGCTGGGATTGTGCGTTGTGGGTGCTTGGGTCATGGAGGAGTCGGGGTGGGAGTAAGAGCACTGGGATGTGGTTGGGTTCCCCTGTGCTGCTTGTGGGAGAGCGTGCGTGTGTCTGGGAGTGTGAGGTGTGTCKGGGGTGCCTGGCCCTTCTGGCAGGGGTTTGTGCAAGTGCTTGGAAACTGCCTGGGTTCCCCCACAGGGCAAAGGAGATTCAAGCTCCAGGTTGTGCTCCTTCTGTGACTGGCCCTSTAGCCTGGTTCTGTCTGTGTGCAGCCTGTGCTGGGCTGCTGGTTCTCTCTGTGGGTTGTGCTGGGCAAGGAATTGTCACAGCCCTGCGTTAGGTCCTCGAGATGGTTCAGTTTGAACCTGGCCCTGAGAAACACAGTTGACCGCAGGCTCCTTCTGTGAGAAAGAGGTGAGAGGGATGTAGGGTTGAACATGTCATGCAGTCTGGAACRTGGTCCTCCAGCCCAGCCTGGAAGGGCAGCAAGAAGCATGATTTGAGGAGCCCTTTTCCTGTAACAGCCGCAGGCTGTTTGCCAGCAGACTGCACCAGCTCAGCAATGGTTCCAGCTGGGTCAGCATCTTTGAAAGTTGGCAGGTCTCAGCCATTGCTCTCTCCTAGGCTCTAGATGTCCATCACTGCTGAAGCTTGCTTCTCTGCACCATGCTCAGGGCTTATCTGAATCTCCYGTGTGCATGGCAGCCTGCTCCAGCACCTCTTTGTTTTACTGTGGTGCTTCATGTATGGTGCTCTTCCCGGCCACCTTGCTGCTTTTGGTCCTGCCTGTGCCCCTAGGCCCTTCAGCCGCTGTACTCCTGTCAACAGAAACCCTGCGCTGCGTGACTGAGCTGCAGGTGAAAAGCACGCGTTCTGGGAACAGCCTCTGCCCCAAGGCTCCTGCTCCTTTGAGCTCCCTGTCAGCATGACTGTGGAGTCTGAGTCATCCCCAGATCTTTGCCTTTGGCAGGCCGGTCCAAAGGCAAAGCAGAGCAGGGACTGGCAGGAGGAGGCAGTCCCTTGAGGGAAAACCCAAGTCTCTCAAGAGGGGATGTACATCAGGTACCCTGGGGCAAAGGGCAGGTCTGGGCCCAGTGCTTTTGTGCACTGTGGCTGGACGTGGCTCCCTGACCTCTCTTTCCCTGCAGGACTGTGGTCTCTGAGCTATGAGCAGGAGCTCACCACGCCGCTGCACATCACAGCCAGCCGGGGCTACACAGACTGCCTGCGGCTCCTGCTGCTCAGGGGTGCTGCCGTCAACTTTGCACCCGGGGGTAAGACTGCCCTGCACGAGGCTTGTGCAGCAGCCAGTACGGACTGCGTGCGCCTGCTGCTCAGCTTTGGTGCTGACCCTGAGGCTGCCTCTGAGGATGGCTACAAGCCCCTGCATCTCTGCAAGAGCCCAGACTCCATCGAGTGAGTTCTACCCAGCGGGCACAATGGGCCTCCCTCCCCCTCGAGCCTCATCCTGTGTAGAAGGGGTCCCTGCTCATCCCTGCAGGTGGGCTGGTGGTTGCAGCAATGGCTGCTGAATGGGGTGGCCTTACTGCCTGTTCCTGGACCAGGACCACCTCTGAAGTCCAGCAGATGACTGCAAGCTCAGTCCTCAGCTGATGCAGCTGAGCTTGGTGCTGCTGTCTTGCTACCCACCAGCAATGCAGAGCCGATGGTTCACGCTGCAAAGCTCAGGGCATGCGCTGTGCAGACAGGCCTCCGTGGGTGTCTGGGAGCAGGCTCTGGGTGTGACTTACTAAAGATCTGTGGAGAGTTAGCTAGAAGYAGGATGACAGTATCTCTGCTCACCAGTCATCCTGGCTTAAAACCACTACTCTGTGGCATGCGGAGCAGGGATTTTTGGACTCTTGGGAAAAGTGAAAGCTGTGGGACAGTACAGACGTGGGAGGTGGGGSGCATGGGAGGTAGGATAGGAGCTGGAGAGGAGAGCCTGTCACGGATTGTCTTGGCCCACATAGGTGTGTCCAGCAGCTGCTGCAGCRTGGCGCCAGTGTGAACAGTCGCACAGAGGAGGAGCACGACACAGCACTGCATATAGCAGCACGGCATGGCCTAACAGACCACGTCCAGCTGCTTCTGCGCTATGGAGCAGAGCTGGAAGCAAAGAATGAGGAGGGGCAGACACCACTGAATGCTGCCTGTGCTCAGCCCCATCAGCCCCAGGACATGGACCGCTACTATCGGGTCTGCCAGCTGCTGGTGGAGAGTGGTGCTAGCATCAATGCTGCAGATAGGGACCGCCAGCACCCACTTCACCTGGCCTGCAAGAACGCCAACGCTCAAGTAGCGGAGTTACTGCTGGCCCGGGGTGCAAATGTCAACGTCATGAACTACAGCGGCAACACGGCRCTGCACAATATCCTGCAAGCAGCTGCCTACAAGCTAGAGCACCACCCCGAGCTTGTGGTGCAAGCTCTGCTCAACTACGGTGCCATCCGCATCTGGCCTGGCTCCCTCCTCAAGGTGCGGGGCTCACAGCGGTGCTGGGAGCATGCTGGGAAGGGAAGGCTGTGAACACTGGGGCCCCAGTGAGAGCAGGGATGTTTCTGTCACAGCAGGGCTTGTTCTGTGCCAGCCTGCTTGCTGTCTTGCCTATCTCTTCCCAGGGGCTGGGGGAGGGCGAATTGGCATTACTGGTAAGGGATTCCCTGAAGTTTTCTCCTGGGGTATGTTCTCCTGTAGGATTCTCCTGCTTCTGTCTGCTAAGCTGTGTGGACGGTACTTACCCAGTTTCCATAATCACTTGCCCTGGAAAGGGCCCTTTGCCTTTTTCCTCTCCGGGGATGTGTTTCCTCTTTGGGGCATACCCTCCAGCTCATGCTGTCTCTGCAAGACACCAGCAAACAAAGGGTTAATTTCCTGTCTTAATTCCTGAGCAGTGCAATAATTACCCAGCCCGGAGATCAGCAGATTGCTCTCCCCTTTGGGAAAATACAGGAAAATCAACAATTAACACTAATTAATCTCCTATTAACGCCAGATAATGAGGATCACTCGTACAGCCGGAATAGACTCTGACAGCTACTGCTGGCCTGGGCCGTAGGGAGTGGGAGCCAAGATCCTGGGGGGGGATCTGCCTCTGTGCAGCTATGCACGGGTGGGGTGTGCTCCAAAGGCCACGCTGCTGGTCTAGGGTACGCCGCACCAGTGTGTTGCTTGCACCTACATGTGTTGTTAAAACATGGACATGGCACACACCAGAGATGTGTTGCACAAAATACGTATGATGTCTTCCCGGGGCTCTGTGTAGCAGCTAACATGGGCACAGTATTTCTTAGGGCACCTACTGCACGCAGCACAGATACAGGACGTCTCTGCAGCCCCATGCCAAACGGGCCCAGTACRTCCCTGAGACCCCGTGTGTAGCCCTCAACAGAGGCATGGTATGCCTTAGTCTTGCTGCATGCAAAATGGGTGTCGGTCCTTGCCTCAGAATGGTTCATGCTCTAACCAGAAAAATGTGAGGAAAGAAGCCTGGCATAAAGCAGAGTGTTCGTTGCTTACGAGCTACTTGCAGCAGTGAGGCAGGTGAAGGAGATCTGCGTCCCAGTGATGTACGTTAGTCCCTGCATCTGAGGAGAGGCTGTGGGGGCCCAGTTGTGCTGAATGCAACCGTGCTGTGGCTGTTGGCTCAGTCACCCTCTTTAGAGGAGCGGTGCTCCGGCATTTCCCACCATCAGTGGTTTGATCTCCTGGGACAGTATGACATTAGTTCTCTGGATTTACCAAGGCTGTTTTTGAGCATGGGCAGCTTTTTAGAGGTGAAGGTGGGGCGTGCAGGACCTTGCCCAAAGGCTGCCTGTCTTCTCTCTCCCTGGCACAGGTGCTGCAGTACTGCCATACCTGCCCACGTGTCGTCGAGGCCCTGATGAACAGCTATGACCACGTGCGTGTCTCTGAGGACTGGGTGGAAGCGGTTCCAGCGGAGGTCGTACAGGTGAGGGAGTGCATGCTGCCGGCTGGAGAACGTGCCGCTGGGCTACTGTGGCAGGTGCCAGAGGAGGTTTGGGGCTGAGGGGGGTTTGGGGCAGGGCAGGGCTGGGGCTGGGCAAAGATTTGCAGGGCACAGGGGGGTGGTGTTGGGGGACAGGGAGGATGCACCGTAGTGAATAAGGTAAAGGTGTGTCTGGTTCTACCTCTGCTCCGAGGGTGGTATCTTCAGCTTCATCTGCCTCTGGTCCTCTCTTCTCTCTCTGTAGAAATACCCACGTTTCTACCAGTCACTTTTCTCCCTGGAGCAAAGACCTCGCTCCTTGCAGCACCTGGCTCGCTGCACACTCAGGACCTTCCTGGAGGGCCGGTTGCTTCTGGTCCTGTCTCAGCTGCACCTGCCAAGTGCCTTGCACCGTTTCCTGCTGCTCGGCTTTGAGGACGTCCTCTACTAAGGGCTGCGGTTCCAGTCCTACTGTGCCTTTCTGTGCAGAAGTTCTACCCTTGCCAGTGCAGTCTGTGCCTTCCCAGCTAACCCCTTCCACTTGCACACCTCCTGCCAGGCCACGTCAGCCCTCTCTGCCAAACCTGTTGCTGTGTCCCTGTCCCAGCCAGCCTTGTGCTCTGCCTCATGCACCTATTTTGGAGCATTCTGTTTACCCATACTAATCAGGACAATCTCCAGACTCACTAAAAAAAGCAAGAGATGGGGATTAGGGCATTTTGTGGGACAAGGATCAAATACGCTGCATTGATCACAGTTTTGGTTGTAGGATATCAGTCTCCCTATCCCAAATCTACAAACTCTAACCTGAACCAGACAGCTCTGGTGCCCTGGGCATTTGTTGGGATCCTGTCTTCAGTCAAGTTGTTTACAGTTTGTACCCAAAGGTGTTTGGAATAAACTCTAGTCTTTCTCTATACCTACCAGAGTACAACTTCTGCCTTGCCTTGAAGACTGTCCTGACAGAGCTCATCCACGTGACATGCCATGCATAGTGGCATGTGCACTCTCAGACCTATGCATCCATCTGTCTCTCAGGATATGGGGAATGTGGGGTAGGTGTGGGGCTGAGGCCTCCCAGACATGYTTCCCACACAGGTACAATGTTTGGGGTTGCCTGGCTTTGCAGCTTGGGGCAGGACAGCAGTGCTTGTGCCAGCACTGAGGACTTTGATGTGGGGCAAGGACGCATGCCCTGAGAATGCCGGTCCCCTGGGTGCAGAGCAGCCAGCCCCTGTGACAGCCCAGCTAGCATCTACCAGAGCACAGTACGGGTCCACAGGCCGCTGCCTGGGCTGCACTGCACTCTAGACAAGGTAAGGGGTAACACTTGTTTCTGCAATTTAAAGACACAGTTGTAAAGAAATCAAAGCACTAACCATCCTTTAAAGATTTGCTGTAAGCTAACCCCATTCCTGCTTCTGACTCAAGGAGTGCCTGAACTGCTGCTGGCTGGCAGAAGGTACACTGGGCAGCACTGCAGATTGCTCCTCTTGGTGCACTGGTCTTACGAGGCCTCTGTTAACGTCCGCATCAGCGCCAGGACACTGGGACACACAGATCTGAAGGCTAAGCAGACCCAGTGCTTCTGTCTTGTTCTGCCTCTGTCAGGACACAGGGTGTAGCTCTGTTCCCCTAATTATCYCCACCTTACACAACTAGACCATGCTGCTCTGAAATAGCAACCTTAAATTAACTATTTGAGGTTCAGCGTGCCCTCCTAATGCACTCACACCAGTGATGTACCACAGCATGAATGCTAACGGGATACAGTAGGAATGTGTTCACATGCTGCAGGCTTACAAAAGGTGTCAGGAAACCAGTTGTGGCAGCCTGTGTGTGCCGGTACTACTATTGCAGTGTAGAGATGGTATAACTCAAAAAGGTTTAACAATGTGCTTTATGACATCCATGAGCAGAGAGGTGAGTTGTTGGCTCGGGGCGACGTACCAAGACTATCTGCAAAACAGGGATGAAGGGAGCAGGAGAGTCAAAGCTTTTAAAATACCTGAATAATGGTCCCCACTCTTACCAGGCACCAGTAGTGCATTTCCCTTGAGCCAGAGCAGGAACCCAGCCTGAAGTCACCACCTTCCTGCTGGCTGTGCTCGCATGTCTGTTCAGGGTGATCTGTTTATGGGAGCAGGTCCTGTAGTCTTATTCGCGAATTCTAATCACCACTTCATAGTGTTTATTTTTAGCCAGATCATGTCTGTGACTGGGGAAGGAGCTGAAAAACAAGGATCTGTCCCTTTTGGTGGCAGCACAGTCTGGAATTTCTTAGCCTGAATGGATATCTTTGGTATGAAGGCAGTCTGCAGAGCAGTACATGTGGGGCTGGTTACCAGTCCTTCTTTCCAGCACTGTCCATACGCCTGCAATAACGTATGTTCAGTAATGTGTATTCAGCCACTAAGATAATTTCACCTTAAGGACAGGGAAGGATTTAATTTAATAGTTTGCTAYATTTTGTAATTGTTTCTTGCATCTGATAGACTTAAAGCCGCGCCTCAGGTCTCGCTGATTACTTTTGCTAGTTCTGAAGTCTGCTCTGCATTTGGGTGATGAGGGCAGCTCAGGTTGAAAGAGGTGAACCTACAGTGTTTTCCTTCTGCGAACACAGGAGCATGCAGTGCCACTTCATACGTGGGCAGGCCAACTSCTGGCACTGCCAGTTTCTCTTCGGACCAAGTCGTCCTGGCATAGACAGGCCCCTGTTGTAAAGAAGGACCTGTGCTGGGGCTGCAGGGGAATTTCCAGGGTTCCTTTCAGAGCTACCAGGTTTGCAGGCAGGGGATCCCAGCGTGAGTGGGAGGGCTGAGGTCAGGCAGATGGCTGAGAGGGGCAAGCCATCCCTGGGCACAAGTCTTCATAGACTAGAATTTCATCTGTCTTCCCACTGAAATTAAAAGGGCATGGTTTTATTCTGTGTAAGGATACCACTGAGTAACCATTTTCAAGCAATGTGAGGCTAGTAGGAAAAGGGGAGTATCTTTTACAGATTGACTGATTTAACTGGGGGAAAAACCAAGCCAAAACAACAACAACAGAAACCGAGAAAAGCTTTTGAGCACTCAAGCCCTTTTTCAGAACTGAAACAATCAGAAAAGTTCAAGCTTAGTGCAGGCTGAGAACAAATGCTCTGAGTTTAACTCAGTTATGCTAATTGATTAGCAATTGATTTTTAAAAAACATTTACAAGAACAGAATTAAAAAGGTTTGATGTTCCAGAGCGTATTTTGGCAATATAACAAGCTCCGCTACTTTTTCTAATGCAGCATTAAATGTACTTGCTGGGACAGGAGTTATGCCAGGGAAGTTTAGCTGTCCTGAGTGTGAGGGCTATGATCTCAACCGAAGATGGCAAGCATGTGACATTATTAGCACAGGGGCATGTGGTTCTGGTGTGTTTTTACCAGTTGGCACAGGCAGCTGCTGATTGCTACCGTGTCCCAGGTTCACCAGGAATGTCTTTTGGGCACATGCTGCTGTTCCTGCTTCAGCATCCACCTGGGTTTTTGAGCAGAGCAGTCAGAAAGAGACACCCTCATGACTGGCTGAAGTAATGTGAGTCCACAGCCACGTTCTCAGCGCGGCTGTCCAAGTGSGAGTGATGTGCTCAGGGAAAAAAGAATGCATCCCATTTCTAGACAGAAGTTTCCATGCTAGCTGCAGCCACTGGGTCTTACGCTGACGCTCTCTACGCAGTCAAAGCATTGGCTATTCCTAATATCCCCTTCCTTTAACTGAAAGATCAACTCCATCAGTATCTCTCTGTAGGCTTCCCAGCCTCAAATATCTGCTTGACTCTTACTTGATCTTTCCTGTTCCTCAGTAAAGAGCATGACATGCCATAATGGGTGGACTAGTAAACCAKAATGGTACTTATAGAAGGGTACAAGGGCAAAGCAAGTATAGAAAAGCCCTTCCCTAGGGGGGAAAGCTTCTCTAGTCCATCCCCACCCTGAGCTCTGCAAATTGCATTTCAGGTACTTCTGAGTCAAAAGGGCATCTTTGCATTTAGCAGTTGTAGAGATTTTTTTTTTTTTTTCTTCCATGAATTTGACCAGTCACTTTTTCGACCCATGTATGTTTGAGCATTCTGATATCCTTGTGGCAAGGATAACTTAATTGCAGATTGTGTTGATCACCTCCTTTTATTTGTCTTTATGCTGTCACCTTCTTGTTTTATTTGATGCCCTTTAACTCTTGTATTCTAAGAATATGTGGGCAACTATAGTCTGTTCCTCTTCATCATATTATTCAAAACTATATAGACCCCTGTCATTTCTCTCGTTACTCAGGCTGGAATTCTATTCAACTGTGTCATTCCCTGTGTGGAAGCTGTCACCCAACCCTTAACCACAAGCACAGGCTTTCCCTGTCCCTTTACTGATCCTAGTGCATCACTTTGAGATGAAGGGACTAGAACTGCGCACAACATTCAAAATGTGGTTGCGCTATGATTGTGTAAGAGTTATTCTTAGCCGTGTAGATTGAGATCTACACAAATGCCTCCTCAGGAACTCTTATTTGACATTGCTTGATTATTTACACAGTCCAGGAGGAGGATGGCCTTGGCAGCGATGCCCTCCCATTCAGCACGTTTTGTGTTCAGATGGCATATGTCACAACCTCTAAATGTTTTTCAGACTCACTACTGTCCAGGATTGCCATCCCTGTTTTAAAATGAAGCTCACATTCTTCTTTCCTTATACTTAGATGTAACAAAACAGGTGTTTCATGAACCTGGTGTTTCAAGCAATCCAGATTAGGTTGTCTTGGGCAGGTGCCACCTGTTACTTTTACCATCCCAACAATTCATTTTTATCTACCAATAATTTTACCAGCAATTGTTTTTTATTTTCTCCCTGATTGCTAATAACATATAGCATTGATACGTGAATAGACTACAATTAGGAATGCATCTGTCAAATGGCTATATAGAATAAGTCTTCTCAGTTACCCAGTTCTTTCAAATCTGTTAATGCTGATCACACCGACTGTAGCATACAGCTAATTTTTCATATTAGAATGTCATGCAGAACTAAGTCAAATGACTTACAGGAGTCTAAGCATGCCATATCTATCTAGTTAGCTCTATCAAAGTTGTAGGCTTACAAACATTACATACAATTATTTGAAAGTACCTCTTTCAAGTGACATTAATTTGAATGACAGTAATTTGGGTTCTAGCTTTTACTAATTTACCCAGGACATCCTTTGTCTGCTTGCCTGTGATTGCTCGGGATGTATGTTGAACTAACTGCTCTGTAGTTTCTCAGATATCCGTGTGAATACATTTAAATACTGGCAAGACCTTGGATTTTTTTTCCCCCCCAGTTATCTTAAGTTCCCCAGTGTGCCATGATTTGTTGTAAAGAAAAAAACAATGGTTCAGTGAACTCACTAGCCAATTAAATACTCTTGGATGTAAGTTATACTCCTGCAGATTATAAAAATTGTTACTTAAACAGTTTCTCTTTAGCATCTTCCTTAATTACTGATGGAATAGAAAGTATTTCATTACCACTGTAAAATATGAATATTATCTATTGTTGTTTCAAATACAGAGCAGCAGTGTTTATTGAGTTCTTGGTTTTCATTATGCAGAATGTATGTTTACACATAGAAACCTGGGGCAGGTGCCCAGCGACTGCAATTCTTTGAATTCTCTGCTTCTGGGGCTGACATTTCAAAAAAAAATCGAGAAATTGGAGAGGGTTCAGAGAAGAGCCGTGAGTGAGTTATGGATTGCCAGTGATTCCTGGCAGTGGGAATTTCAGAGAGGTGGTGGTTGGACACACCATGGTCAATCTTTGGAGTCCCGTGTGCAGTTGTAGGCGCCTGTTCTTTGGTCCCGGATTTACAGGGCAGGAAGGGTTGACAGCATGCTTCCCCAAAGCACTGTGGGCACGCGGGCTAAACACACCCTCCATGGCCATGCTGACATCCATTGCTGGTCCTCAGCTGCGCCTTACCAAACTTCCTGAGGGGCAGGCTGCAGAGTTTGTTCAGCATTGCCAGTTCTTCTGACTGGCACTTAGAGGTAAAACTAGATCCAGTGGCTGGAAATTGAAGCTGGGCAAATACATATTAGAAATGAGACACATTTTTAATAGCAAGGGTAATTAATCTACTAGTTAATTGCATCTTAGAATAGCTTATCATGGTGGATGTAGATTTCTCATCTCTGGCTTTTTTAAAAATCACCAAAGATCTGCCATAGCCCAGGCCAGAATTCATCTTGCATGGTGCTTAGCCCAAGTCCCAAAGAGATCAGACTGCTAATTACAGATCTATGATCCATAGTCTTGTCACTCTTCCACACTGGTCTACCACTGTCCTCTGTCACCGCTGGGACCGTGGTTGGCCCCAGGGTAATGAAACGGTTTCATGTTTCCCTTAACAGCGCTGCTCACTTCACTGATACATTATTGATGTCTCCGACTTCCCCTTAGTTTCCTGCATTTTGTAACTACTGGTTTGTACTGGCTCTATCAGCTTCCTTGCTCTGAATTTGCTGCCTGCGCTGGTTTCTGAAGACRACATTCTGAAATAAATGGTGATGCTAGTTTATGGTTTTATTTAAATATTTGCTCTTATTCAATTTCTCTCACAAGCTTTAGCTTTGAGACTTCAGCCATTTGGAAGCACTGAGCATGTTTCACCCTGTGGGACTGAGCGGTGTTTGTGGATTGCCAAAGGACCTCAGGGCTGGATGTGACACACAAAGGCAAACTCCCTCCTCTCACCAGTCCACCAGCACATGAGGACCTCATGGGGCTGCCCCATGACACTTAGAATCATAGAATCACAGAATCGTTTAGGTTGGAAAAGACCTGTAAGATCATTGAGTCCAACCGTTAACCYAGCACTGCCAAGCCACCACTAACCCATGTCCCTAAGCACCACATCTACATGTCTTTTAAATACCCCCAGGGATGGTGACTCCACCACTTCCCTGGGCAGCCTGTTCCAATGCTTGACAGCCCTTTCGGTGAAGAAATTTTTCCTAATATCCAATCTAAACCTCCCCTGGCACAACTTGAGGCCATTTCCTCTCATCCTATTGCTTGTTACTTGGGAGAAGAGACYGACCCCCACCTCGCTACAGCCTCCTTTCAGGTAGTTGTAGAGAGCGATAAGGTCTCCCCTCAGCCTCCTCTTCTCCAGGCTAAACAACCCCAGCTCCCTCAGCCGCTCCCCATCAGACCTGTGCTCCAGACCCTTCACCAGCCTCGTCGCCCTTCTCTGGACACGCTCCAGCACCTCAGTGTCCTTCTTGTCGTGAGGGGCCCAAAACTGAACACAGGATTCGAGGTGCGGCCTCACCAGTGCCCAGTACAGGGGCACGATCACCTCCCTGCTCCTGCTGGCCACACTGTTCCTGACACAGGCCAGGATGCCATTGGCCTTCTTGGCCACCTGGGCACGCTGCCGGCTCATGTTCAGCCGGCCGTCGACCAGCACCCCCAGGTCCTTTTCCGCCGGGCAGCTTTCCAGCCACTCTTCCCCAAGCCTGGAGCGTTGCCCAGGGTTGTTGTGACCCAAGTGCAGGACCCGGCACTTGGCCTTGTTGAACCTCATACAATTGGCCTCGGCCCATGGATCCAGCCTGTCCAGATCCCTCTGCAGAGCCTTCCTACCCTCAGGCAGATCAACACTCCCGCCCAGCCTGGTGTCGTCTGAGAACTTACTGAGAGTGCACTCGATCCCCTCATCCAGATCATTGATAAAGAGATTAAACAGAACTGGCCCCAAAACTGAACCCTGGGGAACACCGCTTGTGACCGGCTGCCAGCTGGATTTAACGCCATCCGCCACAAGTCTTTGGGCCCAGCCATCCAGGCAGTTTTGTATCCAGAGAAGAGTACACCCRTCCAAGCCATGAGCAGCCAGTTTCTCCAGGAGAATGCTGTGGGAAATGGTGTCAAAGGCTTTACTAAAGTTCAGATAGACAACATCCACAGCCTTTCGCTCATCCACTAAGCGAGTCATCTTGTCACAGAAGGAGATCAGGTTAGTCAGGCAGGACCTGCCTTTCATAAACCCATGCTGACTGGGCCTGATCACCTGGTTGTCCTGTATGTGCCATATGATGGCACTCAAGATGATCTGCTCCATAACCTTCCCCAGCACAGAGGTCAGACTGACAGGCCTGTAGTTCCCCGGATCCTCCTTCCGCCGTTCTTGTAGATGGGTGTCACATTTGCTAACCTCCAGTCAACTGGGACCTCCCTGGTGAGCCAGGACTGCTGATAGATGATTGAAAGTGGCTTGGTGAGCACCTCTGCCAGCTCCCTCGGTACCCTTGGGTAGATCCCATCTGGCCCCATAGACTTATGTGTATCATCTAAGTGGTGTAGCAGTGATCCCACCTGAGGAGGCACTCACATCAGATCTCTGACTCACGGCAGTAGGAGCCTCAGTGTTTGCCCCAAGCTGCAACCCCACACAGCCACACAGCCCCTGCTTGAGCAGCCCGGTGCAGAGCTCTGCTGGACTCACTCCAGTGGCTGATTTGACCCTACAGCAGCTCTCCTGGTGCCGAGTGCTTTTGGTACTTCACTGTTAGGAGCATAACTCCAAATGCTTACTTCTGTTTCCATCCAGACACTCTGCAGCAGACGCTGATGCTCCTGAGGTACCATGCTTTGCAGGTGAAACCTGGGGGAGCACACCCCTTTGTACAAAGGCGCTCTCCGGGGCCTGTCAGCCCCCGCTCCATTCCTTCGGCTCATCACCAGATGTCAGCAATGCTGCTCACATCCCACCCACCTCCAAGCACTGCGCTCCTAGCTGCAAGGCTGTCCCTCGGGCTTCTGGGCCAGATGGGTTGGGCCAAACGCAAGCACATGTTTGATAGTAGCCTGTGACTTCTTCAATTCGGTCCTATGCCTGGCCAGACTTACTTTCATTCCTGGAAAATACTACAGCAAGTAAGGCTGAGAGAGCTGGGGTTATTCAGCCTGGAGAAGAGAATGCTTCGGGGAGACATTGCGGCCTTTCAGTACTTAAAGGGGGCTGATAAGAAAGATGGGGACAGACTTTTTAGCAGAGCCTGTTGCAACAGGACAAGGGGGAATGGTTTTAAACTAAAAGAGGGTAGATTCAGACTAGATATAAGGAAGACATTTTTTACAATGAGGATGGTGAAACCCTGGCACAGGTTGCCCAGAGAGGTGGTAGATGCCCCATTCCTGGGAACGTTCAAGGTCAGGCTGGACGGGGCTCTGAACAACCAGATCTAGTTGAAGATGTCCCTGCCCACGGCAGGGGGTTGGATGAGGTGACCTTGAAAGGTCCCTTCCAACCCAAATAATTCTATCATTCTATGATTCTATGAATTTGTAAGTGCCTGAACACATGCCAAGCTGGTTAGACCAATCCTACTTTCTTCTGTACCAGGCCAAAGGGCCTGTAGGAAAGGGACAGAAGGAGCAGATGCTGTGTGTCTTTAATGTCTTCATTTCATGCTCTTTCACATGGGCTTCTCAGAATGAAATTAAGAAAAGACAATATAGACTGAACTACTATTAGGTGAGAGCATAACTAGTCAGAAAACCCTATTCAGAGTTAGTTATCAGTAGTCAAACTGCAGTGATACATAGAGGGTGTTACCTGGAGGTTTGTCCTGCATCTGGCACTCTTCTAGAGTTGTTAAAGACTTGTGTGCTGGTTTTGACTGGGATTGAGTTAATTTTCTTCATAGTAGCTAGTACAGGGCTATGTTTTGGATTTGTGCTGATGGGAAGTACTGAATGAATTCCTTGGTTTGCTTTGCCTGCGTGCACGGCTTTTGCTTTACCTATTAAACTTTCTTTATCTCAACCCACGAGTTTTCTCACTTTTACTCTTCCGATTCTCTCCCCCATCCCACTGTGGGGGAGTGAGCGAGCGGCTGCGTGATGCATAGTTGCCGGCTGGGGTTAAACCACGATAGTCCTTTTTGGCGCCCAATGCGGGGCTTGAAGGATTCGAGATAATGACAGGTTTGACTGGAATGTGCTAGTTATTGTTACTGTTATTGCTGTTCAGCTATTAATTGGCAGGTTCCTGTGCTTGCCATGGGGCTTGCTTGCCTTACTGCATATTAGAGGCTAGTGCTCGTTAGGGGCTGCTCTTTGCTTTCGCTGCTGGCTGTGCTGCTGCACTGCTGATCGTCTTACTCTGCTGTGCTTGGGAGCGTTCTGATAAYGGCAATGGCCGTGCCCCTGGGCTGGCAGACGGCCGGGGCATCGCTGCTGTTTCTGTGCTGCTGTCCTGGACAGGCTGAACTCCAGTGTGAACTTGAGTCGAAGGGACTGTGACCTGTGGATGAGTCCACGTGGGAGCAGGACACCCTGAAGCATCTGTGGCCGTGAATAAGTCCACACCAGAGCAGGTACATCTCGAAGCGTCTGTGGCCGTGGTTATGTCTGTGCCGCAGCAGGTATACCTCTGAAGGGATTGTGGCCCAAGGAGAAGTCCATGCTGGAGAARGTACACCTCAAAGCATCTGTGGCTGTGGATAAGTCCATGCTGCAGCAGATACACCTTGAAGCATCACTGGCTGTGCATGAGGTCATGCTGGAGCACCTCAAAGCCTGTGGCCATGGACAAGCCCATGACAGAGCAGGTACACCCCTGGAGGGACTGCAGCCGTGGGTAAGGCCATGTTGGAGCAGGTTCACTCCTGAAGGGACCGTGGCTGTGGGTAAGGCCATGCTGGAAAGGGTATATCTCTGAAGGCATTGTGGCCCATGGAGAAGGCCACGCTAGAACAGGTGGACCTCAAAGCGACTGTGGCTTTGGATAAGTCTATGCCGCAGCAGKTAYACCCCTGGAGAGACTGTGGCTCACAGATAAGGCTCCACTTGGAGCAGGTACACCCCTAAGGGACTGCAGTCTGTGGATAAGTCCAAGCCGGAGCAGGGCCAAGGGGAGGAGTTCATTGCAATGTTAAACCCGATGGTCTGGTCCAAAGGGACCAGGGGTGAAGACTGCAATGGATCCACCTTTAAATTGTTGTAACCCATGATTTGAGTTGCATGTTATAGGAATTACTGCAGCAGGAACCACCCAAACTAATGGAGGAGAAGCCTTACAAGAAGCAATGCAAATGCAGCAGTGACCTGACCTGAGCTGGCTTTGGTGCCCAATAACTCCACGCAACACACCATCTCTCCTGTCCTGAGTGACCACCATGACAGATGGAGCCCAAAGTCATGGACTAAATGAACTCAGTGGACATCTGTGGACATTTTAAAGACATTTTACAGAGGTGGTCCATAGAGTAAGGGAATGATAACCGTGTATTATATCAAAGGATGGGAAGGGAGGTGGTGATTAATGAGGTTGTACTGGATAGTGTGGGACCTGAGGATGATGTAAATGGTATGGAATAAGGGGTGGAGAATGTGCTGGTTTTGGCTGGGATCGAGTTAATTTTCTTCTAGCAGATAGTATGGGGCTATGTTTTGGATTTGTGCTGAAAACAGTGTTGATAATACGTGGATGTTTTTTGTATTGCTGAGCAGTGCTTACACAGAGTCTGGGCCTTTTCTGCTCCTCACACCACCCTGCCAGTGAGTAGGCTGGGGGTGCACGAGAAGTGGGGAGGTGACACAGCCAGGACAGCTGACCAAAGGGATATTCCAGACCATATGACGCCATGCTCAGCATATAAAGCTGGGGGAAGAAGAAGGAAGGGGGGGACATTCAGAGTGATGGCATTTGTCTTACCAAGTCACCGTTACGCGTGATGGAGCCCTGCTTTCCTGGAGATGGCTGAACACCCGCCTGCCCAAGGGAAGTAGTGAATGAATTCCTTGTTTTGCTTTGCTTCTGTGCGCAGCTTTTGCTTTCCCTATTAAACTGTCTTTAYCTCAACCCACGAGTTTTCTCACTTTTACTCTTCCTACTTTCTCCCCCATCCCACTGGGGGGAAGTGAGCGAGCGACTGTGTGGTGCTTAGTTGCTGGCTGGGGTTAAACCATGACAACTTGCATGAAGGAATGGACATTAGGCTTATTTAATCTGCTGAAGACTCTGTGCTGGTTGGAGTTGCAGCCCCAGCTGCAGCTAAGGCCAGCAGGAGAAATACCAAGTTCTCCCCTAGAACCAGTGGAGCCCAGCTGCAAAAGCCTTAGTAGGGCCTGAACTGCCAGAGATGGTGCAAGCTGAGATGTGCAGGAACAAACATGCCACATACTGCCCATGATGCACAGAAAAGGCACAGCTGTCATGGCATGCRCAGACGAGAGTCTGGTCTGTAAAGAAGTGCTACATTGGTCTTCTCTTCCGGAGTTGTGGTGACCACAGCGTAGTGGGCGGGCTGCAGCAGGAGCAGAGGACATCAAGAACGGTAAGAAGACAAGGAAATGATCAACAAAAAGAGCCTCAAGGACCTGGAGCTGTATATTCCAAAGAAGAGAAAACTGAGTGGTGACAAAATAAAAATATCTAAACATGGAAAAATTCCTTGAGCATCTGTTGTATGAGGAAAGGCTGAGAGAGCTGGGACTGTTCAGCCTGGAGAAGAGAAGGCTCAGGGGGATCTCATCAGCTTATATAAATACCTGAAGGGAGGGCGCACAGAAAATGGAGCCAGGCTGTTTTCAGTGGGGTCCAGTGACAGGACCAGCGGTAACGGGCACAAACTGAAACACAGAAGGCTCCATTTGAACATCAGGAAACACGTTTTCACTGTGAGGGAGACTAAGCACTGGCACATGTTGCCCAGAGAGTTTGTTGAATCTCCCTCCTTGTAGATATTCAAAAGCTGTCTGGACATGGTCCTGGGTAACTGGCTGTAGATGACCCTGCTTGAGCAGAGGGTTTGGACAAGATGACCTCCAGAGGTTCCCTTCCAGACTCCACCAATCTGTGATTCTGTAATGCTGTGACTGAATGAAGAGAGCCCTCTTCTTCATAATGCAGGACCCAGGACTAGCAGGTCTGTTCTTATACACTGAGTCCACACTAGGTGATGGTGGTGTAGAAATTAGAGCCACTGCCTCTTGTGACAAGCTATTGCCAGCTGAAGACAGGCATATCAGTGTTATTCATGTACCAGCCTGTATTTTGGATTGTGTYGCATAACCCATTTTTCTCTGAATCCTGCATCCTGCACTCAGAACTTCACCTTTTCTTATAGGCTCTTTGCTTCTGTCAGATAGTCGTGAGACATATGTTCATACAGTGACCTGCAGATGACGGATGTCATCTGAATGAAAGCATCCAGAGTGTCATGCTCATGTAACTGCTGGGGCAGAGCAGTGTGCTTGGAGAGAGCTGCTTCTGTGCTAAAAGTGCAAGAGGTGTCAGGCCTGGCTCCTGGGAGAGACCATCTGCTCATGGGCCAGATACACCTATGTTGGCTGAAGGCAAATGTGCACAACATGKTCACAGCCCAAGTGTGAGCATTGCTTTGGGAATGTTGCCAGGAATGCCAGTCTTGGTCTGCTGTACAAACACAAGCCAAAAGAAACCAAGAACTTTCAGCAGCACCCAGTGCCAGAATGGAAATGAGACAGTACCACAATGGTGCCGATATAAGCCAGCCCTGTGCCTTAAGAGCCCAATAAATTAGCTGAAGTGTTTGGCTAATATCACTCTCCCAGAGCAGGATCAAAACCCAGGTGTGAAGGAGGTGTTAGCTCTCCTAAACAGAACAATCCTCAAAGAGATGTGTGAAAGGCTCCTACCTTATCCAGGAGTAAAGAAATGAAAATGAGAGACACTTGCCAGGTGCAGACAAGTCACCTAACAGTGCCATCTTCCAAGTTGAACTCTCATCTGTATTGTGAGTGCGTTGAAGGGCTCAACCCAGCTTCCAGGTGAAGTGGTGCCTGCGACTGGTCCCATCAGGCTGGCCCCTCTGTACTTACTCTGTTTGTGTGTTGCTGCTCCTCAAGCAGGCTGGAGCAGGATAAGTGCAACATGTTACCTGGGATGTGTAATTACTATAATCACTGCCAGCATCTTGACTGCAAAGCCTACTACCTTGGCAATTTGCCTGCATCCCCATGCTCATGCTCTGTGTCTGTGGAGCAGCCTGTTCCTACAGGGCACGGGGTCTCGGGGACCTGCCAATGGGTCTGAGGGAGCAGCAACATTTGCTGCTGGGGCCAGGTTTAGGTGGTGAAGCTCCCAGCTCCCAGCACTGTGTCTTTGCCCCTGTCCCAGAGGAACCCAGTAGCAGACAGCCACACTGCCCACAGAATCTGCACAAATTCATTCTGGGTCCTGCCTGAGGTTGAGCTGCTCGTGGACTTGCCTGGCAAAGGCCAATGTGGCTGGCTTCCTCTGGGCTGGATAAGCTGTGGTCCATTGAGGATGACTCTCAGCTTATGCTGAAAGGCATCCAGGGAGGCAAGGTGGCGTGCAAAGGATCCCAGGGAACTGATAGTCACAGGGTTGAGCTAGCTCTGTTATGTCAGTGCTGTTGCTCATGTGCGCTAAGACCATTTTAAAGTGCTCTGTGCAGGAAATCTGTCTGCCCAAAGTGTGGGTGCAGCATTGGGTGCAGGAGTCAGGAGAGATGCCAGGAAAGGTTGAGCTCCCCCAGGTACGGCTGTGCTCCACTCTGTGACAAGGTCTGGGGTATGGTGTGCTTCTTGCTTGATAGACCTGCTGGCTGGTGAGGGTGCTTCACACGTGCATTGCCTGTGGTTTCTGCCTTGCCTGTGGGGCCCGGGGCTAAAGGGTAAGGGGAGATGGTGCAGAGGTGCCTGCCTCGGCTGCTGTCATCCTGGCTGCTGAAAGTTCGTTGGTGTCTTAGATGGCCTGTGTGCCCTTAGCAAACCCAACAGCCTTCAATCACCAGCTCTCAGAAAGTATTCCTTTGCTAACACCATGCAGGAGCTGTGCTCCTGTGCTACGTGTGTGCCCAGTGGGCAACTGGGAGCTGAGCTGCTGTAAGTCCTGCCAGGAGGCCTTAGCGGCTGGGAAGAAAGCCTTTGCTTGTCAGTCTGGGAAAACGAGCAGGTTTTGGATCAGGAAGACCCAGCTTGGGGGCTGCTTCTAGGCACACTGCTGCACCCCAGAGGTCACAGAGGTTGGTACACGAGACAGGCCACTGTTACTGCTGGCTTATTGCTGTGCAAGGCTTATCAAAAAGACACGTATGTGGTGTTGCCCTAGTATGCTAGCTCTGCCCCTAAGTTGTAAGATGGACCACTCCAAGTTTTCCTCTCTTTAAGTTGTAGTCTTTCCCTGTTTTGGAAACCCTGGCTTGGGACAGGTCCTTGGAAGCAGCCTGTGTCTGCTCTGAGATCTTGTCAGCAGCACAGCTATGCACCTGGGAATGCTCTTTCTACTATTAATGAGGATCCTGGATTCTTACTGCTCCAGCTACGGCTCTGCCAGGGCTAGTTCTAAAATACGTTCCCCAGGCATGAGAGGGTGTCTCCTCAGCTGCTGCAGACAGGTTTTCCTGTAGGAAGCTGAAGACAGAATCACATGGAGCAACTCAACAGTGGGGTGAAAACCTGTGAGACTGTATTTGCAGAGGCCAGCTGGAACCACCTGGGTGCTCCTTGCATCCAGGTTGCCTGCTGGGGCAGGACTTGCACATTAGCTATCACCCACCAGGCTGTGTGTGCCTACAGAGCCTGATGGCTGAAGCCAGGTTTGTTTCATTTGGACCACTTCATGGGTATAGTCCAATAGTAGAGTACGTGCCCAATACGAACCTAGCTTCTGCTAACACAACATCACAGCCAGCCCATTCTCTAGGTTTTCCCAACTTTGAGTAAATAATTTTGCAACATTACCCTTGCTTTTAATATGTTTAGTAGCTATATTGCAGGAATGCCTAGAGGCCGTGACTAGATTTAGTCCTGTTGTGCTAGATTCTGTGTAGAGATCGTAAGTGGAGCAGGTGGAGGCATAAAGTTAAGGTTGCATAGCAGTTTCCATTAGAAACTGCTTTCATTTGCCAGTCAGTTATTAAACTTTAACTGTTGCGGTTGTGGTTTGCCATGCTGTGTGCTTGTCTCAGACTGAACTTTTCCCGTTACAGCTACAGCAAAAATTAATTGGCCTCTACTTAGCCAACAGCCTGTGTACCAGGAATACGCTCTAGACTCCCCACCTTGGAGTGGCAGCTTACAGTGCAGGAAGGAGGGCTGGCCCGGATGTTTCTTCTTCTGCCCAGTAGCTCAGGATCAACTTTTCCTGAATTACCAGCCTCTGGGGATCCCATTTTGCRTGTACCAAGCCAGGACATTTTTAGAGGCTGATAGGTTTCTCCCAGGAAGCCTCTGCCTATGCTGAGCAGTCTGAAGTTATGTCAGATCCTCTGTGCTGACCAGACAGGTCAYGTATCATCTTCAGCATAGACACTGGGTCCAGTGTCAAGTGTTGAGCAGGACACTTTCCAGTCTTGCCTACTGACTCCAGAAATGCAGGCAAACTGACTTTTCCGTGCTTACATGTCTGCAGCAAGGAACAGAGAAGAGGAGGAGGAAGAAGCTTCAGCAGTTCTAATGCAGAAAACAGACAAGAAGAGGGGTGGGAAGCAAAGGCAGAGTGAGGAAGGAGGGCCAACTTAGGCAGCGACACGCTGAAGGAGATGGGACGGGCTGGTCTGTAATTGCTTAAGGGCACTGCTTGCAGGTACTGGAGTTGAATTCAGCACTCGGGGCCCAGCCCAGTGAGACTCAGGGCCAAGTGCTGGGGCTGATAAACAACCAGCTGTGACCCAGCAACCCCGAAACAGAAGGGAGAGAGCAAATCTCCTCCTGAGACTCTTTTTTAGCTCAGTGCCTGATAATGTATCCAGCAAGGTCCTGAGAAGTCTCTGTCAACAGCTGAGAGTGCAGTGAGACCAGGGGCTTTACAAATTGCACATGCAATTAATGTTTCTCATGTACCTGGTGTGTTGGACGGTGTATCTTCAGGACAGTGTATGTTAAGGGGATATACCAGCTACTTGCGAGTGGGGGATGGAGCCCAATAAAATGGAATAGAGTGGCTCTCTGCAGAGGAGGCGTGTGGGGACGGAGAAACGCCCAGGGAGCGTACTGAACAGTGGAGACCTGAGCCTCAAGTGGAAGCCATGGAAACTGCATTTCCACCAGACAGTGAGAAACTGTGGAAGATAGATAAAGGATACAGAAACTGGGAAAGCCCCTGGAGGTGTAAGGGGTGGTAGGGTTATCATGTGCAACCTGGACCCTCACCCTTCCAGTTTGGCTCACCCTGCAAGGATGGTAGATGTGGGAGCTCTCAGTCTGTATCTTGTTCAATGTATGCACTAGAGTACAATAGTACAGTATTTGCTTTATTTTGCTTGCCACCTTTTTTTTTCCCAGTCCTTCAACCTTTTCTTCTCTGGATCTTTGCTTTACAATTTGGCAAATGAATTTCTACCTTACTTTATTGCAAAGTCTCATGAGACAAAATGAACCAGAGTGGAGTAAGTTGTCAGGGCCCTGAGTACATTCCCCTCCTCCTGGGGGTTTGGCTCTCTGGGGTCAGGGCCAACTTAGATGATGCAGCTGGCTGTCCTTGGGGAACCTCAGCAAGAGCCTGCCCCTCTTTGGCTGAGGAGCTGCTTTTAAGCTCAGGCTCTCACCCTCAGTCTCCACCTGACCTAAGCYGGAGGTACACCTGATCTTGTACATCTCTGATGCTGACAACAATCCCAACCCACTGATTTGACTTTCTGGCTTGGTCTTGGACCTGCCTCACCACTTGGAGAGTGGGACTTTCTGGGTGATCACTGGACAACTGGTGACCCTGGTTACTGTCACCAGATCTGCTCTGCTCACCTTCCTTGAGTCCTGTGGGTCTACACTCTTGTCAGTGAAGCCACTGCCTCGTCTGCCTTGCTGCAACTTTTGCTTCCTGGCTTCCCTTCCCTATCAGAGCAGCCTGCCCTTGCTGCTCCTGGCATTGAACTGAGATTCAGTGTTTGAAGAGAGACCGGGGCTGCAGGTAATGCATGTGTTTGATCAGGTAAGCAGAACCTTAATCTTGGAGACATACGTAGGGATTTGCAGGGTGCAAGCTATTGATTTGCAGAGGTCAGTATGGGAGCTTGTGTTATTGGCTTCAGGAAGAACCTGCTGCCTTGGGCACAGGCAGTCATCCTTCCTTGTGGGAGCTGTAGTTCATTCCTCAGCTTTCTCAGTTTCCCCAGCAAGGTGACTGAAAATAGCAGTTCCCTGTTGCTCTCAAATATCTTGCTAACTTATATGAGAGTGTGAGGTGTGGTTTGAAGGTTACATATGAAAGGTTCATTGAACAACTGATCAAATTGCAATTGCTCCAGAGTCAGGAAGTTGCTTGCATAGCCTTGATTTGGACCCTTTTGAGTACAGGTCTTGAGATCCAGTAACTTACACACGGCTATGCTTTCATTTTCTCAATGGTCTAATGTGCTTTGATAGCAGTGGAATGAACCCAAGCTGTGTGCATGAAGATGACTCCAACCTGAAGGTTCCTTTCCCACAGAGACATTTGGTGGATTAGACAGAAGACCTGGGCCAAGGACAGATAGAACATGGATGCAGACCTTGAGCATGTGCCTTGTCATGTCACAACTGATTCCTAAGGTGGGATTCATCCAAATGCTAGTCACTGCCTGAAATCTGGGCCCTCATTCTAGATTAGGGGCCGAATGGCCTGTGCTCTACAAACACACACATCTCTTCCTTGGTGACCTAAAGGCCGTCAGTTAGTGGGAGGCATCTGCATTGGAGTGGTCAGAGGGATCCCTCTTGCCGGGCCTCAGTTTTATGATTCAATATTTGAGTCTGGATGATTATTTTAACATTGACTTCTCCACACCTCTGTTTCCCTGGCTGGGGGTAGGGCAGCTCTCGCTGCAGAGGGACATTTCCTTGAGACTGCAAGGATGTGCTATAGAGAAAGGCATAAAAGACACGAAAGAAAGAGGAGGCTCTGTGCAGGCCCTTAGCACTGATATCATAGTTGGACCCTGGGGATTCAGATTGTGCCTGTTTAGTGGAGGAAGGCTGCGTACCACACTGTCAGCCTGGTGGACCCATTTGGCCTCATCTACATGCTCCACACAGGATCCAAGCATCCAGCTCCATGGCTGGACTGTCATGTCCCACACAAAACACGATTCAAGGCTGCAGCAAAGTGGTGCCCCAGACCTCCTTGGGGACAGAGCAGGAGAGGGCGGTAGTGGAGAATTCCGTGTATTCACATAGATATCAATGCCACCAGGGAGCCTGGGTAGCCAAGCAGCCAGAGGTGCTGCATCCCTGGTCAAAGGGTGAGCGCAGGCAGGAACACGCAGGGGTCGTGAGAGGAGGACTACCCCTATGTGAGAGCTGGAGGTCTGGCATGTAGCTGAAAACGCAGTCAAAGTGAGTTTAGACATGACTTCAGCTCTGGCATTTCTCAGCTTGAGTCTTTACATGCTAATCTTGATGCTGATGCTCTTTGGAAGCAGGGCTTTAGTTTGCTCTATGTTCAGCATATTACAGGCCCAGTGAGCATCTCCCTGTAGACAGGAGCACAACCTAAGTACCGAGCTGGGGGGGAGAAGCACTCCATTTTAGCGTGGGGACTCCCCACACTGGACCAGGACACGCTCCCTGGGACACRCAGCAGGGCAAGGCAGAGCTGTGGAGCTCTCACCGCAGTTCAGGAGCATTCAGCTTGCACCGGTCTCACTTGCTCTGTAGCTTGAGTGATGTGCAGAAGGGCCCATGGGCAGCCAGCCCGGGGTACATGTCTGACACACGACGAGTGTGCAGGTAGGAGGGGCAGAGCCCAGGGGCTTTGTGCAGCCGCAGTGCGGTGCGGGCAGGTTAGCAAACCCCAGCCACGGCCGGCCTCGGGACGCCCCGGTGGCGGACAGGTCCGGGCAGGCTGCAGCCGTCTAGGCAGGCGCTGCCCCGGGCTGYGGCCCCCTCAGCCGGGGCTCCGCACGGCCTGCCCGGTCCTGCCCCGACGGAGCCGGGCACCGGGAGCCCCCCCGCGGTGCACGGCGCCGGGGCCGCGGGGGAGCAGCAAGGGGCGCCGGGGAAGCCTCATTCCCCGCTCGGGCCCCAGACCCGCGGCGCGCTCGCCCGCCCGTCCCACGGAGACCCCGCTCCGATCCCGCCGCCGGGGCTCCGGCTCCGGGGCCTGGGAGGCGGCAGGCCGGACCCTGCCCGGCGGCCCCCCCCCGCGCCCGGGACGGAAGCGGGCGGTCTTCTGGCACAGCACGGTGGCCCCGAAGCGGCGGGGCCGCGCTCCGCTGGGGGCCCGGTCGGTGCCCGCCGGGGGCCGGTCCGTCGGGGCGCTCAACCCCGCCCGGCGCCGGCGGCCCCGGGCCGCTCCTCGCCGGGCTCGGCCGTCAGGAGCCGTCAGGAACGTCGGCCCGGGCCGGCTGCGGGAGGCGGTGGGGCCGGGGTGGACGGGCCGGGCTTGCCCCGTCCGTTGTCCCGGGCCCGGGGGCGGCCCGAGGAAGGATGTGCCGAGCGGCACGGCCCCGTCCCGTCCCCACAAAAGCGCCCTTGTGCTGGCCCCGTAATTGCTAATCATCAATCACCATTAATAACAGCTGATGAGGCGGGAGGGGGAGGCGCCTTCCCAGGGGCCGGCCGCGCCGGGGGGAGCGGGGAGCCTTGCCCCGCCGGAGCGGGCGCTGAAGGAGGAACTCGACCGTGATGTGCGGAAGATGGATGAGAGCAGAGGGCGACACCCCCG
>JASVER010000225.1:346880-358096 GCA_030449065.1 Oceanodroma leucorhoa | reverse complement strand
GGTGGAGGGCAGGGGGAGGCAGGATAAAGCAATTGTGCAGCAATAAGCAGTGCTCTGTCACTATAAATGTGTCCACATGAGGGGTCTGTGCCACTGCAACCTAGCATGGCACAGCAGTACAAGATTAAGCACAGCACTCTGAAAAATTGTCCATAGCTCCAGGGTTGGGGCAGTGACACTGAAAGGAGTTAAATTTTATTTTAGGGTCCAAGAACCCCCTTATTCTCACTTGGCATTTCTAGCTGACACTGTGTTCTTAACCCATCAGCCCCCTACCCCCACTGTGCACGCCATTGCCAACCCGAACTCCGTGTGCAAAGCACMCCCACTCTGGCTGCGCACTTGTTCATCGACTGCCTGTAGACTGGATTGGAGAACTGGAGCTTTCAGCGTCTTAGAAGTTACTTGTTTTTTGGCTTTTTTTGTTGTTGAGTTAGATCAGTCCCAGAGCCAGTACACAATGCAACCCTACAAACAGTTGTGTTAATATAACTGCAAGTGCTGCAGAGAGGTGCAGCTCAGGCTGGTGCTGATGGAGGTGACAGACTCACTGCTGTCACCAGGGGTGTTGGAGAGAGCTGCAGAATAGCAGAGTGCTCCTTGCGCTGTGCAGAACGGAGCTCCCCCGTGAACCTTGTGCATTGCAATGAATCTGATGCCTCCTGCACAGCGGAGAGCAAAGCGCCAGTGAATGCAGCGAATGGCACTGCTCGCGCCGCACAAAGTGGCTACAGCACCTCCTCAGCAGAAGAGCTGCTGGGGCAGAGGGTGCAGCATGCCCCACAAACTGGAGCTATAGCTGCTGCATCATTTAGACTGGGGTGGGTGGGAGGAGAGCAACAATGAAAAACTGGGCAGTAAAGACAGACCCTGGCATGGCAGAGCCATGCAGATGGGAAGGGACCTTGGGAGGTCTGTGGTCCCACACCTGCTCAAAGCTGGTCACGTTAGATCAGGATGCTGAGGAACTTGTCCTGCTGACTTCAAGTATCTCCAAGGATGCCGATCCCACCTCTTCAGGCCCCTGTTCCAGCGTCTGACCACCTTCCTAGCATTTTTTTTCCTTTGATCGAGTTGGAATTTCCCATGTATCACCTTCTGTCTGTTGTCTTGTGTCCTGGAGTAGGAACTGGGAGGGGGACGGGACTCTTATGTGGATACCCAAACACACACACTTGTGCACATCCACGCACACACACAGAGCAAAAGGTCAATACAGATGTAGACACACAGAGATATGTATATAGATGGACATGCATTTATACATATGTTTATACATACGTGTTTATACATATATACACACATACATACAAACGACTTATTTTGCCCTCATGAAGACAGTTTCATCATTTACAAGGGAATTCTCTCTACCCAGACCTGCCCACTCATTTACCTGGGAAATGGTTCTTAAAGAACTASGAAAGGAGTAGTGATTGCATCCTGCGGGGTATTTATTCATTCAACCTTCAGGAAAAGGTTTCCAGTGCAACAAAGCTGGTTCATAACGTTCTCTAACAACGGGCTTGTATGAAGATCTGATGGGCCACAACATAGTGCTGGTGCTACCGTTGTTCATTAGTCAGCCTCTCCAGGACTTGCTCGGATGCTTACCTGATCTGCTAGTGGCTCACGAGCAGTTCCCCAGGAGGTCACACTGGGCTTTTTTTTCCCAAAGCTGGTGTGCAGTGGCGGCTGTGGTGGGCCCTCTGACCCCRGTATGAGCGGACTGAGGCAGGGCACAGGAACGCTGCCCTGTGCAGTGCTGCCCTGTGGGGGAATCCATGCTGCTGCGGGTTGTCTTTAGGGAGCAGCTCACCATACTCCTGGCCTTGGTCTGGGGACATGGCTGGCACCACACATGTCCACCCTGAAACGAGGGTGCACAGCCCTGTGAGCGGGTCAGTGCTCAAAGGAGCACACCCTTTGAGGCAAATTGTACTCTTCAACATGGGTGTCSTCACTGCAGGAATCCTGCAATGCAATGAACCTATAGCCTGGTGGGGAGAAATTGGCTCTGACTGCACATGGGCAGGAGAGGAGCAATCTCCCTTCCACCGACCTGGCACCTGGGAAGGGTCATGAGCTCCCCCTGACCACCTCCAATTCCTTTACAACCAGCTCCACAGCAGCACACAGAGTTCAGGGTGCAGCTGCAGAGGGGATTCAGTAGCTAGTCTGGTCATGATGGCCTTAGCACCCATCCTGGTGGGTGCATCTTCAGTGTCAAAGGAAAATGACCCAAGAYCTGAAAGAAGTTGTCAAGGGCATGCTGGAATTTGGGGTTGGGAGGAGAGAGGGACTGTAGCCACACTCTGCTGTGCTGCTGCTCACTTAGGTGCTGGGTGAGTTATAGAGCACTTCATGAGACTGCAGTGCTTGCTGATCCCTAGCTAGCCAGGACTGCTGAAACCCTTCCCAAGCAGGGGGTCCCACTCACCTGCCTACGCCGAACCTTGCATAGCCTACCAGCTCGCGCCAGGGTCCCCAGCTGCCAGGCTGAATTCTCCTCCGGAGGGCTTTGCGAGGACCTGTGCTGCACTTCTGTGCCTACAGGCAGGCCAGATACCGAGACAAGAATGGGCACAGGGTACAGGTGCTGTAGTGGAGCGTATTAGTGATGTATCACAGGCCAAGGGAGCTGGGACATTGTGTCACTCCTCTGCCCTCTTTTTCAAAGAGGCAGGGTTGATTGGAAACACCAAAGTGCAGAGCAGTAGCATGACCTCTGCTCTGGCCATCTCTTGTAAAAGAACCTCTGCGTGTACCCAGTGCATGCCTCCAGCTGCCTCGGGGCTGGGTGGTRCTGCCCCTTGCCATGGCTGCTGCCCACCTATGTACCCCCCCSAGGAGGCCGTGCCAGCTCAGCTAGGGCTCTGTTTCTTGTGCCCCATGGGGCTTGTCCTGGCGTGGTCTGCTGTGCCCAGGCTCTCTGGGAAGCGTTGTAGACCTGTGGCATGGCTGGTTTCCAGCATGGGGCTGTAGACCCTGGATCTGCTGATGGCATGAGCCTGCATCTGTTGCTCCTGCCCTGCAGCACCCACACCCTGCTGCAGCCACTGCTTCAGCTCAGTGGTGCAAGTGGTGCAGGCTGGCTGCGGCAGGGTCCTTACGGTGCTGCCAAGGAGCTGGTCATCGCAGCTGCTGAGGGCTGCACTGCGCAGGGACAGCCCCACTGCGCTGCTGCCCCAGCACACTTCTGTGGTGTACAGAGCAGAGTGGAGGGTCTGCCTGTGCCCTCCCTGGCACCAGCCTAAACACAGACACAGCAGCTTCTGCCTCAGCCAGTCCTGGCCCGGGGCCACGTGAAGCCACGTGGGCCACCTTGGCGCTGGGATGTGCTGGAACAGAGGGATAACGCTGGGCTGGGGCAAGGCAGGACAGGAGCGGAGTGCTGCTGCTGGGGCCTGGCCCCACTGCTGGATGGGGGCATGCTGCTTTTCTTAATGGGGACACTGCGGTTCAGCGCAAGCCCCTTCCTGCTGGGGTCGGGAACCGTGTGCCGCAGCCCAGAGGCTGCCCATGGCACGCACAGGCCCTTGCACTGGGGCAGCACACTGGTACGGGGTGGCAGTGCGGCCTCCCTTGAGGAAACCAGGGCCACTGCGGTGCCAGCAGCCCAGGACGGCCTTGCCTGCCCGCTCATGAGCTGGAGAAAAGGGCTTTTGCCTTGGCTCTTCGGGACCATGTCAGAGCACACAGGGAAGCTGCTGGCGCTCCCTTCCCCCGTGCACAAGCAGAGGGGCAGCCCCTGGATCCCCCGCAGCCGTTTGCAAGATGCAGGCAACAGCAGGGCACTGGGTCTGTCTCCGCAGGGCTGCGCGCTGGCAGTGGTGCCACCACCAGCAGGACCTGGCCAGGGCTGTGGGTGCCCCAAGGGGGGCTGCACACCCCCACGGGCACCATGTGGCCCGGGAGGGGCCCAGGCTGCTCAGGGCCATGCGGCCCCAGGGCTGTCCTCACGCGGCTCCTATGGGCACGGCCGCTGCTCCCAGTCCCGACCCTGGGGCTGACCCCAAAGGCAGAGTGTGGGGTTTGGCTGGAGACCCTGGCCCGGGGCTGGCTCTGGAGCTGGGTCCAGGCTGTGCTGCAGGCCAGGGGTGCTCCAACGGGTCAGGGCAGGGCTGGGATGGGAAGGGAGGCGCCGGGGCTGGGCCGGGCGGGATCCCATGCGGGAGATGATGTATGGGCAGATGTATCAGATCGCACAAGATAAACAAGCAGTGAATTTCATCAGGGCCCATCATGGCTTTAATTTGGCTGCCTAATGAGTCAGATCCAGCCGCGCAGATAAAAGTTGTCAGAGCCGCAGCCCTAATGAATTTCTTGCCACTTGTAATCAAGGCAGCTTGTCTGAGGGGGATGATTAATGGGCCCCAGAGGAGCTGCCGTCCCTCGGCTTCCATTCCCGCTAATGCAGTCGCCAGGAAATTAACCAAACCCAGCACCAGGCCGGGGCCGGGCCGGGGCCGGGGCGGGGGCACTGGTGTGCGTGGCACGGGAGAGAGCGGGCCGGGAATGAGTGGCGGGCACGGGGGCAGGCGGGGAGGGCTGGGACCGGGACCGGGACGAGGACGGCTTCCGTGACACTGGCACACGCAGCTGGCACGCAGGGATGAGCTAAGGGGCTGGTGGAGGGGCTGGGGCCAGCATCTGCAGCCACCGGTGCGGCAGCCCTCTGCCGTGGGACGGGCACGGGGAGGAGGCAACAGGGGTCTGGAGGGGACTGCTGAGGGGTCCCTGGGGCAGGTGGGGTGCTGGGGGGAGAGCGGGGTGTCTCGGYGACTCACTTCCTTACAGCACCACCACTCAGGCTGGGGGGGACCCAGACCATGCCCGGTTCCAGTGCAGTGCCAAGCCTGGACCCAGGCACGGCAAGGGGGGACGCTGGAGCCCCAAACCGTCGCTTGTGGTGTGGCCTTGGTTGCAGCCAGCGGAGAACTGGCAGCCAAAAAACTCTGCCAAAAGCTGGGGGAAGCATGAGGGGTCAGGGATGGTAGAGCAAAGACCCACGACTAACTTCACTGCCCCGGGGGCTGTCTAAACCTTGGGACCCCATGACCCCCACTCTTCTGCAGCAATCTTTTTGCCGTAACAAACCACCCAGAGTCTTTGCTCATGCAGACAGCCCACCATTCCCTGCCCATCTCTGCCTTCCCCCAGCTTCAAACTCACTCTATTGTGCACAGGAACCAGCTGGGCCCAGCTCTTCTGACCCAGCATGTCCCCCGCCCAGCGCACMCCTCTGCTGTGCCCCGCTCTGATCCCACCAGAGCCGTGCATCCCTCTGGGCCGTGTCCCTGCGCTGTCCCACAGCGCCCAGGGTTGACACATCTCCCCTCCCCATCCCAGCACTCTGCCATGTCTACCAAGGAGCCCAGTTCAGCATAGGTCTGCTGTTTCTAACGCCCGAGATGGAGGAAAAAGGGCTGAATGTCTGTCAGTGTGGGCAAGAAGCAGACCAGAGGCTGCACTGGAGGCCYGAAAGGCAGCACACAGAAAAGCTAGGCTGGCAGGAGGTGGGTTGCTTTATTGGCCTTTATCTCCTTGGCTGCAGATAACACACACAGGGCAACTCATGGCAAAGAAACAGTATATACAGAGTGTCCATATAAATATTTCCAATGTACATTTTATACACAAGTGACAGAGACGTTCCACAGCAGTGTCCAAAGCCTTGGGTTTCCAGCGCTCAGCTGCAGGCTTGGCTCAAAACCAAAGGGAGACGCTCATCTCCACTCTCCTCTTGCTCAGCCGGAGACCAGCCCCGCCTGGGCAGCAGCGGGAGCCAGCAAGGATGCTCTGATGGAGACACTGTGTATGGCTTTGGAGCTTGAACCTGGAAGGACAGTGACTCTACAGACAGACAGACACAGCTGGGGATCCCGGGGTGACCATCCTCTTCCCCCTCTAGGTCACCAGGGAGGCTGGAGGGGCCTTTGTCCAGGGGCTGCGTGGGAGAGAAGCTCCCTTTGCATCAGCATGAGGGGAGTGGTACCAGCGAGGGGATCCCTCCCTGCACCGGCCAGAAGCAGAGACGAGCACAGGGGTGCAGTGGAGAAACATGCACCTCCCACTGCCCCCCATCTCCCCCTGCACCAGGGGTGCACAGCGAGGCCGACAGGAGGGAGGGCAGGAGGGAAGCGCCCAAACTGCCCTACTGTTTGGGAGAGCGGGTGCAGCAGTTGCCCTCCCCCGTACCGGCTGTGCAGGGGGGGCCACACACCTGAACTGCCTCCAGCCCCTGTATTACCTACGTCTGTGTGTGGTGGGGGGCAGAGAACTGCCTCTCCTCCCCCTGTACCRGTCATGAGAACAGGGTGTACTGGAGGCCCCATCCCAGTGACCACGAGGGAGCCCCTCGCAAGCTGACAGCGCTGGGTCTGCACAGCCCTCCCCCAGCTGCGCAGGGAGAGCCCCCAGGAACCAGCGCAGAGGAGCAGGCYGCTGGCTCCCCGGCCTCCTGCTGCCCAGAACAGGGCTCGCGGTGGGGGGCGAGTACAGCAGGTGGCCTGGCTGTGCTGCTCTCAGACCCGCTCCTGTGGCCCTGTCCCCCGGCAGGGCCGGGAGGTGGCCATGTGGYGAGCGGAGGGCCCGTGAGGAGTTAGACAGCGCTGGGGCTGGAGCCGAGCTCGGCTGGCACCACGGTGCAGGCGTTGTTGTTGGCGTTGGTGTTGCGGCGGGGCAGGCTGGGGGTCAGCGTGGTGACGGCACTGTCGCTGGGGCATCCGTGCTGCAGCAGGATGTCGATGCACTCCTGGCTGCCGGCTCGCCGGGCGTAGGCCAGCGGGGTCAGGCCCCGAGCGTCCCGGCTCTTCACGTCCACCCCGTACTGTGCAGGAGAGAAAGCAGCTGGTCAGTGGCACCCASGTGCCATAAGGCCCGTGGGCACGGGGCTGGCGCAGCAAGAGCACGAGCAGAGGCAGAGGGGCTCTGTGGTGGCACTGGGGCGGGCAGGGAGAGGGAGATGGTAGGGTGGGCAGGGCAGTGCCAGCGGGCACACGGGGGAACCTGCGGGAGGGGGATGGACGAGGGGTGTCCCAGGACCTGGGAGCGGGGAGGTGCTGCAGTGGGGAAGCACTGGGACAGGGCCAGAAGCACCATGGTGGAGGCTGCAGGGTCCTGCCTTACCCAGATGAGCAGCTGCGTGAAGACTACGTTGGCCATGGCGCAGGAGAGATGCAGTGCTGTGCGCCCATCTCCATCCCCGTAGGTCTCATTCACTTCCTCCTTGGTGCCATGGGCCAGGAGCGTCACCACGAGGCGCAGGTCATCCTCCACCACAGCCCGCAGCAGCTGCTGCCCCAGCGGGATGTCCGACTGGGGCAGCGGAGCCAGGAAGAGCTTCTGCTCATACTTGGCCCGGATCCAGCGCTCCTTCTCCTCCCTGCCAGAAGGGACACTGTCACTGTCACAGGTGGGCCAACCTGCCTGGGCCCCATGTGCAAAGGTACGCGTACCACCCTGAATGCACCCCGCGTTAGCAGTGCATGTTTGTCACACACAGGCACCCCTCGCATAGCCCCTGCTGCAGACCCCTCCCCTGCTGTGCCCCCCGCGCACACGGCTGTCACTGGGGCTCTGCCACACCGCCCCGGACGCGTGCCCAACACACGCCTGTCTCACTGCACCTCCTTATAGCTCCCTACGTACACTGTGCTTACGTCCACGCATGCATAGCAGCAGCGTCCCACACCCAGACCCCACACCTGCCGCTGTGCAAAGGGACACCCGCACCTCCGTGCTAGTGCCCCTGCACACTCTCCTGCATGCCCATTACGTGACAGTGTGGGGACCGTCTCTGTCCCGTGCTTGTGCGTGGGCCGTGGCCAGCGGCAGGAAAAGGTTAGCTGCTGCACACGACAGCCCAGTGCCACGGGAGGCACGTTATCACTGCTGCCGTCTCGCCTGGTGCAAACAAAGGCTGCGGCAGCGTCCATCCCGCCTGGGGCTGCGGGGCCGGGCGGATCGATGTGTGCCGTGCCGCCGCTATCTGCTGCCATTCTATCCATCTGCATCTGGCGGGCGGCCATCAATGCCCCGCGTGGAGCATGCTCACTCCCGCCGCCCCCTGACCCGCTCTTATCCGTTGATAAGCTGCAGAATGGGCTCTTGTTGGGATGAGTGACAGGAGAGTCGCTCCGATAGGGATAGACAAGGGCCTGAAAGGGACGCACCCTTGAGACCCGAACGACGCTGCCAAGCCGTCTCTGTTAACCCCTTCTGCTTTGCAGCCAGCCACGGCTCCAGCAGTCACCGCATGGCCATGGCCAGCCATGAAGCCCTGCTGGCCCATGAGGACAGTGGGAGAGGGCCTCCAGTGCCTGAAGAGCAGGCAGGACCCCAGACACTGGAGTACCTCGAGGATTCCTGCCCACTTCTCGGTTTGGCTGGCTGGCTGCTCCCAACGTCCTGTGGTACCCTCAAGCCCCCTGGTGTGGTTGTCTGAGAAGCACCTCTGCAGTCCCCCATCTCCCTTACCGACTGCTCTCGGGGGTGGGCTTGGGGTAGCCTTCCACCGCTCCTTCCCAGACCGCRTTGGCCAGGGCGTTGCCGATGGCTGTCATGACCATGAGAAGCTCACTAGGCCAGTCRTCCAGGTCCAAGGAGCGCACACGGGACAGGTGGGTGCCTAGGTTGCGATGGATGCCGGAGCACTCAATGCACATGAGGGAGCCCAGGTTCAGACTTGCCCAGTCCGGATCTGAGGGCAGCAAGATCAGTGGGGGAGAGTTAATACTGGCATGGACTCACCAGCCTGTCTCCTGTGACYCAGGAGACCCATATTTGCAGGCACCTGCCCACCAGATCCCTTCCAAGCCCAGTGCCCCAGCAGCACTGAGAGGCAAGACCCCAGGCTGACCAGTAAGGGACCAGTGTGGCAGGTGGGTCAGCCCCCCGTCCCCGAAGAACGGGTCCACTGCCGGGAAGGAYGAAACAGCCCCACAGAGCAGGTCCCTTTGGGGTAAGAGAAGAGGTGGCTGGGGTGGAGTTCCCCTGCCCTCCCCGGGCGAGCAGCCCCACCTCCCAGTGCAGCATTTCTTACTTGGGGCATCGCAGTCCACACAGAAGCTGTTCCCACGTGCGGTGCGGACGGCCTGCATGGCCTGTGCATCGCTCTGGCTGCCCAGCCGAGCCTGAAACAAAATGCACGGGAACCCCGTTTACTCAAGGCCAACGGCCCTGCCACGTGTCCCCTCATCTCCACCGCAAGAGCCCGTCGGGGAGCCGCCAGCACCTCGCTCCAGCAGGCACCCCGCAGGTTCTGCTGCAGGAGGGGTGTCCAGCGCGGGGCTCAGAGAACAGGGTCCGGAGGGAACACCGCTTCGTAGCTGGGTGTGCGCCGGGGGAGCAAAAAGGCAGAGCTGTCCAAGGAGGGAGTGGACAGCAAGTAGGGAGCAGAGAGCACAGGATCCAGCCCTGGTGGGATGCAGAGAGCTCCGTGGGGCCAGAGCCAGGTTGGGGAGAGGACAGGGAGCTCAGAGAGGCGACAGGAAACCTGGTGGGGAGCAGCACAGTCCCAGGGACGGGATTCAACCCTGACCGGGAGCAGAGGGATCAGTACGGGATCCAGCCTGGACAGAGAGGGAAGCCTGGGACAGGGACAGATACAGCAAAGCAGATGCCAGAGAGGAGGGAACAAAACAGAACTCAACCGAGGCCTCTTACCTTATTTTTGCTGCTCTCACAGCCCTGCAGGCTGGCCAGGATCTGGCTCTCGATGGCCTGGACCCAAAGCTCTCGCTCCTCCGACGTTGAGGCYTCAAAGAGCCACGTCTGGCCCGTCAGGGACACAATAATGAACTCAAATGGCTCATCTGGTTCTGGAAAAGAAAGGTGTGCCATGACATGGGTCAGGGAAGGAGGGGGTCTGCTGGCCTCGCAGGGCGTGAGCACACAGACGGATCCCCGCAGGCCACCGCGGTGCCCACACACGGGCAGGACCGCTGGCACCAGCGGTCCCTGGGGGGCTGGGACAGGGAAGCGCAGGCAGAGAGCGCCTGCAGGGAGGAACCAGAGCTCTGCGCCAGCCTGTCCCTCCTGCTGCTCGCACAGCTCCCTCTGTGCCGGCTCCACTGACGTGGGCTTGCCCTTCCTTCCGCACACGAATATCCGTAGCCTCGTTCCCCAACCATCCTGGGCTGGGAAACCCAGGAGGCTGCGGCACTGGACCCCTGGAAGCTGCTTGTGCCCTGCATGTCCCACCCCTGGAGAAAGCTGCTGACCTCTTGAGCAGTGGGATCAGCTCCTCTGCAGAGCTGGTGCCCCAAACAGCCCCATCACCCCCCAACGACCCACAGAGCACTCGGTGCCTGCCGATGATTGGCTTTATGTCCTGGTTTCGGCTGGGATAGAGTTAATTTTCTTCCTAGTAGCTGGTACAGTGCTGTGGTTTAGATTTAGTATGAGAATCATGTTGGTAACACACGGATGTTTTAGTTGATGTTAAGCAGTGCTTACACTAAATCAAGGACTTTTCAGCTTCTCGTGCTCTACTGACTGAGAAGGCTGGGGGTGCACAAGAAGCTGGGAGGGGGCACAGCTGGGACAGCTGACCCCAACTGGCCAAAGGGATATTCCATACCATATGACATCATGCTCAGTATATAAACTGGGGGAAATCTGGCCGGGGGGCCACTGCTCAGGGCCTGGCTGGGCATCGGTCGGCAGGTGGTGAGCAACTGCATTGTGCATCGCTTGCTTTGTATATTCTTTTATTACTATTACTACTAATTAAACTGTTCTTATCTCAAACCACGAGTTTTCTCACTTTTACTCTTCCGATTCTCTCCCCCATCCCACCGGGGCAGGGGAGTGAGTGGTGMTCAGTTGCCAGCTGGGGTTAAACCACGACACTTCAGAGGGACAGAGCCAAGCACATTGAATAGGGAGATGCAAGGAAGGCCCTTGCGGTGGGCTCAAAGGCAGCTCTTCACAGTCCTGTGCATCGAGAAGGGGCATCTCGCCAGCTGAGGAGCGCAGCAGAGCGGGGATCCCSCTCGGGAAGCCCCCAGTGCCTGGGCGCTCCACGGACCCGCACAACAGGGCACGGCTGCTGTTTTCCCACAGAAAAGCACTAAGTCACAGAGATCGGGGCAGGAGCGAGGAAGAGGCAAGAGTGATGCCGTTCTCGGGTTTGGCACCTCTCAGTGCCCTGCCGGGCAGGTGGCCTCTGGCTCCCAACCTGGGAAGCTGGTGGCCATGGGGGTCCCTGGAAG
>JASVER010000225.1:244202-345904 GCA_030449065.1 Oceanodroma leucorhoa | reverse complement strand
ATGGCAGCAGGGACACATGTAGGACAAAGTGCCTGAGAGGGCAGGGCCAGGCAACCTGCTCAGGTGCCTCAGCCGCTCCTCCACACAACACTGGCATCTGCGCCCCGCAAGCAACCCCAGGAGATACAACCTCAATATTAAAGCAGTTCTCTGGCTGTGAAACTCATGGGGACAAATTCCTGACTTTCTACCTTCAGGGAAGATAGTTTCGGTGAGCGCCAAGGGTCGCTCAGGCCGCCAGGCACTTAGAGGCTGGGTACAAATGGAAGCGTTAGCAYCCCTACAAACACAGGCTGCCGGGTGGGTTTCCAGGGAGGGTGTCAGAGCACAGGCTCCTCTGCACTGGGTGGCAGAGCCACCAGCAGAGAGACAGGGGACAGTGAAAACATGTGAAAGCACCTCAGGTCCCCCGGGTCTAAGAAAACGGCCCCAAAACAACCAAGAGCCTGCCAAAAAGCAAGGCTTAAAACGTGGTCTCCCCCTCTGGCTACTGCTCTGATTGCTGTAACGCCCTCCCCGACCGGGCTGCTGGGGCTGGGCTCTGCCCGGCCAGCCCATGCCATGGGCTGTACCCAGTGGGCACACGGGCCTCCGATTTACGTGGGGTGCCCTATCCCAGCTTTGCACCCAAGCACCAGCATTTACCTTTTATTGCCAACTTCAGTAGTTAGTGCAGTAAATGACTTAACTAAGCGGGGCCTGAATGGAATGACTAATAAACGTTATGTCACAGCACACGCTTCAGCTCATAGCAAAATGATTTGTAATTACCTAATTAGCGTTATGCAAATAACACCCTCATCTCCATAATGTGCCTTCCCAGCTCTCTATTAAAAGCAGGGAGTCAACTGCACAGCTCCAGAGACAGCACGGAGGCCGAGGGGCCCAGCCTGGTCTGCTGCAAGGCAAAGCTGTGCTGGCCTCCAGCCTGGCAGGGTCTGTGCCTGCCGGGGCAGACGCGGGGAGGGGAGCGGAGGGGGTCTGGAGGGGACCCTCTCGTCTGCCCGACTCCCCCCGCAAGCTGCGGCTGGAGGAGTCTCCTACTGCGGGGGGAAGCAGCAGGAGGGCAATGCCTGAGGAACCTGCTGCAGCCCGCAGCACCCCGGCAGAGCTAATGAGCGGGTGCAGAGGCCACCAGCCGGGTCCCGCCAAGGGCACGGCCAGCCTCAGCTGCTGCTGGGCTGCCTGGCACCGCCTGAGCGAGGCTGCGTCCGCACACTCTCAGAAAATGGGTGCAGCCACGGGAAGTCTCCTTGAGGAAAGTCAGCTCTGGCGGGGGTGGTGGGAGAGCACAGCCCTTCCTCTCTTGCAAGTGCTCTTTCTAGGATCTCGCTTCCTTYGGAGGCACCGCCGCCTGCATTAACAAGTACCGGGCACAGCACCCAACTCTCTATCTCCTTCCATCACGCACAGCTGCTTACCCCAGAACGGCCTGAGGGTAAAATGCCGCTCCTGCTACTGTGCCATGGTGGAGAGTGTCGTGCCACTCACACAGCAGGCTCAGGACCTTGCATTTCATGGGGGTTAAAAGTGTGAGTGACATCTGGTTGGAAAGATGCCTGCCCTTTGCCATTGCTGAGAGCACTCCATGGTGTGTCCTGCACAGATCCCAGCAGCAGCCATGGGGGCTTGGAGATTATCAGCGCTGATGAAATGGACTGGTGCAGGAATGCAAGGCGTGGTCTCCGCACCAGCAGACTCTTGAGAGGACCAAATGACTCCAGGATGAAGGGCTCTCCAGGTGAAGTGCCAACTGGCTTGCCTTTCCCAGATAGGAAGGGGAGGCTGTTTCACTCATTTCACCCTGGAATCAGCTTGGGACTCTTCCTCCGGGGAAAGATGTCTGCAGCTGCCTTTCTCCTGCTGGGAGTGAGAAACTCTGGGGCACCAGGAGGAGGACAAGACTGCAGTGTGCTGGCAGTCAGTCACGCTGCTGGCCTCTTCCCCTCTCTGTGATGCACTTGCCTAACTGGGACATCAAGCTTGCCCAGCACTTTGCCCTTTCCTCCAGCACTCAGCCACAGAAGAGACCCCACAGTCCCTGCTCGGGGGAGCTCCCTGCAGGCAACGTGCCTCCTACCCTAATGACGTTTGCTGTGGAGGCTCCAAGGACTCCAAATGCTCCAAGGACACCAAAAACAAGAGTCTTGGAAAATATACAGCTGGTAACTTCTGAATACTGGGAGAAGAAATAACCAGACAACAGCCAGGCTAATAGCCTCTGCCTCCTTGGCTAGCTAGCATCATCCTCTTTCTGTGAGCACTGCCATAGCCCGGACAGGGGCAGGGAGCACCCAATCCCTGACGGCAGCCAGCACTCAGGCGATACAGGAACCTACTACCGTGGCACTCGGCTGGCTCTCCCCAGCCCCTGCTCAGCTCCAGCCCACTCATGAGCCAGCAGCTGCCCCCACCTCTTCCACTGTCCCAGCCTGTGACTGGGATCTGCGGTGCGGGGCTTGCGCGTCCTTAGAGACAGTTCCTTCCACCTCTGTGGGAGGCTACAAGAGAGCAAGGATCAGGCCCCTGACAGCTGCAGGATTGATTGCTGCCCAGGTCAAAACATTAATAGCCAGGAAGGAAAGAGTGGCATTTCTTCCTGGGGGGCAGTGACTGCCCCGGTGCTTGAGGGAGCGTTTGCAGTTCCCAGATCTTGGATCCGGCCACACTGTTGGAGCAGCAACCAACAAAGCCACTCCTGGGGCACTCCGATTTATCAGAATGGGCCCTATTCTCCTTAAATCTCTCCCACCCTTGGTCTGAGCCATCTGTGGCTGCCGTCAGTGTGTTGCAGAGCCCAGGCCAGCCACTTCGACCTGGGAAGTACCGGATGCACTTCAAGTGCTCCCTGCTGCTGAGCCGCTTCTGCTGCCACTGAAACAGCAGCAAGCAGGTCGGCACAGTCCCCAGGACACGGTGAGGACTCCTGCCTCAGGCTCACACAACTCGGTCATCCTTGTTCCTTTCTCTTGCTTGCTCAGTACCTCCCCACCAAACACACAGGCAGGAATCCCAGCCCAAGCCTTCCTGTGCCGGYATGCTTCCCAGCAGTGACGAGGCGGCAAATGCCTGCCCTGCAGCGCCTGCCTGCCCCAGGGCTCCCGCGCGGGGCTCGCTGCTGCTCCTCTGAGGCACAGCCCCTCTGCCTCAGCTGCTGCCGGGGGTGGGGGTACCGTGTGTCTCCCAGCCCTCTGCTCAGGATGCTCACTGAGGAGGGCCAGGCAGCTCCCTGCTGCCGGGGTCCCTGCTGGGCTGCCCACACCCAAACACCGTCAAACAGCAAGATTCCTGGGGCTCCAACCCCACTCGGACAGACTTTCCCACCGCCGCAGCYCAGGGGCATCCCAGAGCCCTCGGGCTGGCTGGTCCCAGCCCTGGCAGCGGTCCCAGTCAGACCAAAGCCCCAGCACCGGCTTCACAAGMCGCAGGACCTCCATTCCCCTTCCTCCTTTGTGCCTCACGGATTCCAGCTTTACTCCGAACAAAGGGCCTGTTGCTCTCRGCAGAGCCCGGGAAGAGCTAACAAAGGACGACAGCTTTTCTTCCACACTGAGGCTTCTCTTGCAAGAAAAATCACTACCTCTCTTTCCTTGCAGCAACGCAGGACGGCACTGCATGGCCAGACCTCTTTGGAGGTTTGAGCGCGGCACGGCTGTGGCAGGAGAGCGGGGAGCTGCGGGATCACACCCTYGGATTCGCATGCAGGGTTTGGCAGAGCTGGGAAGGGAATCAGGGACTCGGAGCAGCTTCAAATGGTGTGCAGAGACCCAGCTTCTTGGATGGTCTGGGACGAGTTCCTGAGCTCCCTGGGGGGCTCGTACAAGTTGAATCAGACTTAAGTCATAGCTTTAGGGAAAGTATGGGGCTTTCTCAGATTTTTCTGGGGCGAGGCACAGATTTCTGATGCGGCAGGGGCATTTCTGGCCAGATGAAAGGGTAGCACAAAGCAGATGACAGGCAGAAAGATTCAGACTACCTCTGTTGAAGCAGAGCTGGCAGAACGCCCTTCTCTGCGCCACGCACAGGGCACAGTCTCCTTCCCGGTGGCCAGAAGAGCCCCAGATCTCGCCAGCTCAGACTCGACAGAGCTGAGGTCCTGGAGGAAGCTGCTCCTACAGGAGTGGGGAGCCCTTTCCAGCCGCCTCTGGGTAGAGGGGCTAYCCCAGGGCCAGAAGGCAGAGCCCGTCTCCCTGGCCCTGCGGCTGCCTGCAGGCATGCTGGTGGGAGTCCATTACGCCAGCTCCATTAGAATTAGTGGGCAGTGGAAATGAACGTGCTTGTCTCTCTCTCTCTTGATGATTTTTTGATGATGTTTTAAAGACTGAGCTCCGTGAAGAGTTGCTGAGCAGAGTTCGGTGCGAGCTGGCTCTGCTAATGGGCGTTAACCCCATGACCCAGCTCCAACGCCGCCCGGCAATGAGGGCTCCAAACGAGAGCAAAATTAGCGAGGGCACTGCACAGTGGCCAGGACGGGCCAGGGCTGTGCGGCTCTCAGACCTGGCCAGCAACTGAGCCACCAAGCTGAGTGGGCTTGAGGACTTCTGCAGCAACYGCAGCAAGGCGATCAGCCCTCGTGGAGTTACCCTTCACCAGCCTGCGGTGCTAGAGAGGGGGGAAGCCAGCCTTGGGAGGAAGCATGTCCTCAGGCCAGCAGATGAGCACCACAGGACTGGGAAGAAATGGGGAAACTGAGACACCCTGCATGCCCTGCCAGGAACCAGCACAAAGTGAAAGGAAGAGGGTAAGGGAAGAGCCCCACCAAGAAGCCAGAGTGGGACAGAGCTCCGCTGCCCAAAGATGCCCTAGAGCCGAGATGCCCAGCGGACGGGTGGATCTGTCACCGTCCCCTGCGGAAGCAGCAGGGGATGTTGGAGAAGCAGCATGGGGAGAAAGGGAAGCAGCGGAGTCCCGGGAGTGTTGCCCTTACAGCTCGTGCCAAGGCCCTTCTCTCTGCTCTCAGTGGGAGGAAGCACAGCTTCGAGCAGAAGTGGTATGTCTGGGTGGCTAAAAACACCTTAGCTTCAGCACATGGCTGGGCGCAGGGATCTGTCCTGCTCTGTGAAAGGCTCAGACTACACACCGCATCCACGCAGAAGAGCCCAGCCCACAGACCCCACCGCCGGGACCTCAACTTGGAGTCACGGGAGTGGCACTTCCCACCTCCTTCCCCATGGACACCTTGCTTCTCCTTGGGGTGCGGGATGAAACCCCAGCCCAGTGTGCCTCCCCAGGGAGCTGCAGTGGGACAGGCTGGCCACATCCCCCACACGGACCCAAGGTGCCCCCCCACAGGGCTGGGGTAGCACCCTCAGAGCACAAGCAGCAATATGGGGCGTGCTGCTCCCCCATCCCTCAGCATCAGGACACAAAGCAGCTTGGCGGGGAGGACACAGAAGATGGAGCGATGCCCCTCTAGTCACAGTGGGAGACGTGGCGCGATGCTTCTCACCCAGGGCGGCAGGATTGTGCTTCTTCCAGCGCTCAGGAYGCAGGGCTGCAATTCTCTGCCCCCACAAGGCACTGGATAAAGCTCCCCCACACCAGCCCCCAAGACACAGGGCAGTACTTCCCACCCCAGCAGGCTGGACTGGAGGGAGCTCAGCACAGGGGATGGGCGGGAGCACTTCCATGCCAGCACACCAGGCACGGAGAGCCCTCCATGCCAGCTGGCTCCCCAGCGGCTCCTTCCCTGAGCAGACGGGATGCAGTCCCTGCCCTGCATGCAGGACAGTGAGGGACGTCCCCCCACATCCCAGCAGGTCCAGGAAGGAGGAGCAGGATCCCACCCAACATCAGCCAAACGAGAAGCAGAGCTCATGTTAAGCCGTGCCCTGCTCTTGAAGCAGAAGGCTCCTCTTTCACCTCCACTCTCCCCTGGCTCCCAGTCACATCCAGTCTCTCCTCTCGCACTGCCCCATCTCCCTTCTCCTACTCCCACCCTTTCTCCCACTTTGAGCTGGCGTAGCAGAGGTGCCTCTGGATGCCCTGGCGAGTGCGTGGTCACACAGGGAGGAGACGGGGCGACAGTTCCAGCGTGTGGGGCACACGGCAGGGAACCAAGGGCTGGTCCTGCCTTTGGGGCAGGGAGTCCCTGGCCCACAGCTCCGCTCTCTTGCTGCCAAGTCCGTGAAGAGTGTCCAGGAGCAGGGCAGCCAGCAGACCCCCCAGCCTCAGGATGCTTGTTTGCAAGCTGCCACTGTACCACATCATTATGAGGTGTTTCGGATATCAACAAATTAGCAGGCGTCTGGGAAGAGAAGGATGCAGCACCATTCGTAAATGTCAGCTCGCTGCCTCCTCATTTTGCAGATCATTAAACCCAATATTCCTAACCTGTATTAGTGCAACGGGGACAGGCCCCCTCCACAGCGACAAGCCGCCAGGAGAGCCGCAGCAAGAACATTGCTATGGAGACCCCCACGGCGCCTTCTGTCCCGGCGCCCCCAGACCCCAGAGCGCCCCAAGCTGAGCCGGCACGTTCCCACCGCTCCTGCTGCCCCCCTGCCCACGGGGGCACGCCGGGCCGGGGGCGGCGGGGCGGGCAGGGCTCTGTGCAGTGACACCAGCACGCGCAGCTGTCCCACAGAGGGCACGCCGCGGGGCACCAAACGTGTGCACGCGCGTGTGTGCATGCACACGCGGGGAAGAGGAAGAGCAGCAAAGGCAGTTGCGCCTGCCTGTCAGGAGGAGAAGGTGCTCCCGAGGGACGCCACAGGGCACGCCGCGACGTGCAAAGGGGGTCACCGCAAGGGACCAGGAGTGTCATTTCTGTGTATATGGGGGGGTGGATGCCGTATGGGGTGCAGCGCGTGCACACAGCGCCGGGGGGCTGGTAGGCAGCAGCAGAACCGTGTGGGGTGCGGGGTTCAGGGAAGGCACGGACAGCGCAGGCTTCGTGGTGCACGCGGAGGCTCGCTGCGAGACGCACCAGCGGGGTTATGGGCGTGCACACGAGGGTCTCTCAGACGGGCAACACGGAGCTGTACAAGGTCCCTCCAGGGACCACAGAACGAGGGGGGTGTGGAGCTGATGGAGACGGGGGATTGGCCATGGTGGGGCAATGCCCAGGCACAGGCCGATTTCCTCCCGCCAGGATGGAGCAGGGAGCTTGCGGGGTCTGTAATGAGCAGGAGTGACTTGTTAGCACTGAATTAAGAGGCTTGGCGGAAGGGAGCGCACGGGTGACACAAGCTGCATGGGGCAGGCAGGAGCTGAGCAATAGCAGCTGGAATCCCCAGCAATATGGTAAGCGCAGCTCAGCCCTGCGCTCCCAGCTCGCCGAGATCGGCTTCCGACAGCCCCTGACAGTTGGTATTAATCACGCACATCGCCCCAACACAACTCTTTACTGGCCATCAATTTCCCGTGGGTTTTAAAACTAAAAAACAAAGACAAAACCGCGTCGTTTGGCCGCCACTGAGAAGCACATTAAGGGGCTGTCAGCTTCTCGCCATGCACCCTGCATCACTCTTTAAGCACATGAGAAGTTCATTATCCCTGGAGCTCTGGCAGCCATGGGGATGCTGGTGTAGGGAGCGTCGCAAAGGTGCTCCTGCCGTCAGACATGCCTGGTGGCTCCCCGGGGCCCTCCCGGCTGCCCGAAACAGGAGCCAGAGGCCCCGGGCACGGAGGAGGCATGGCTGCAGTGGGGGATCTGGGCTCGGACGCGGCAGGATGGGGCACTCCCGGCCACAGCACTTCGCTGGGCTTTGATCTCGAGCAGACTTTCCTGATGGTCCCTGCAGGCTGACGCTGCAATCCCATCCTGGAGCTCTTCCTGGGGCTGCTGCTGCGATGTCCCCTGACAGCCTGACACCACGTTTGCCAGCCTGTGGGTGCTCCCTGACAGCCTGAGCCACACTCTCCGGTTTGGTGACATCCCCGGCAGCCCAATACCACGCTTGCCATAGTTTGCTGATGCTCCCTAGCAACCTGACACTGCGCTCTCTTTAACATGCGACCATGTAAAAAAGCAACAGCTCGTTTGATTTATGATACTTCAGAACAACTAAGATTCAATTGCTCCGCACGTCCCTGGCTCTGATTACCTCCTAAATGAGATAAACTGATGGCAATTTATCCCCAGACCTCACCAACTTTCCCAGGATGCTAACCCGAGACTCTCGTGCCCTGCGCACGCAGGCGTCGGGCTGGGTGCATCCGAAGGCAGCCTGGCCGCAGCCCAAGCCATCCGCTCCTCCGCACTCCCCTGCTGCTGCTCGTGCCCGGGAGAGCTGAGCCTGACACCGTGCCTGGCCCGACACGGCTGCTGAGGTCTCCCGGCAGGAGGCTTTGGGAGGTCCCGGCAATGGTGCTCCCCACATGGAGAGGGCAGCCAGCCGCTGGGCTGTCCCCCGTGCTCCTCCCAAGATGGTGTACCCTCCGCAGAAGGATGAGCACCACAAGGGATGGCAGCTCTACCACAGAGCACGGCAGCCCTGCTCTCTGCACAGTGATTTTTACACTTTCACCATGTTGACTATGCGAAATCCTGCTGTGAAAAAAACTGCTGTAACTGTTCAAAAGCAGCTAAAAAAGATTCAAGGAAGAATCAGACATACTTATGGACACCAGTCCGTGACATAACCCATCAGTCATGCCCATGATGTGGGGCAATGCTCAGCCCCGGGTTCACAGCTGGAACCAATTGCTGACCATTAAGACACCAGGATGGGACCTCACATAGAGGCTCATTATCTCTTATTTGCTTGCTGCCAGTTTCCACCCCTCATGCAGGCTGCCAGGCAGGACAGTGACCTGGGTGTGACTCCAGCCTAGCGCTCGCCCCAAGTGCCTAGGAAGCAGACAGCCCAAGCACCGGTCCCGAAGTCACTCCTCTGCATCTGCCCTGCGCTGCCCGGTCCCGGTGACGAGCCGCCGCAGCACCCTGAGCTGCATCAGCTCTGGGGAGCAGTCCTGGTGCGGGGGGCAGGAGAGAGACGAAACGAGTCGCCCAAGGCACGGAGACCCAGTGCCAGCCAGACGTACGGCAGGCAGGGGATCGTCTGCCCGAAAAGGAGCGTGTGATTCAGCGCCGCAATTTGTACCGAGCACAGGGGGATGTACAAGCACCCTTTCCAGACAGAGACGTCCCCCTCTCCCCAAAACGGGGTATACAGCTGTTTGCTGCTGAAACACCGGACTGTGAACCTCCGAGCGCGTCTGCCTCCACACGGCAGCAGTGGCTGGCTCCTGTGGACACGGAGCACGGCGCCGCCGGCACGGGTGCTGCCCGCGGCCCCTCCGGAGGTGCTGAYGCAGGGTGACCCATGAGGATGACAGAACTGGCCCAGCCTTTGGGAGCCCGACTTTGCAATCGGATCAGTTTTCTAATACAGTAGATTACATAAAAATAAATACAAGGTAAGTTTTTGAAAAGCCAACCAAAAAGCCAGAAAACCCTCCGTAAAATACCCCACGTGGAAGACATTCTGACCCAGTGTGCACCTGGGAGCAGCAGGCTCTTGTCATCTCCGCCTGACAACAGCGCTGAGGCAGTGGATACTGCACCCGTTTACCAACTGAGGAAGGACACAGGGACTTGGAAAGACTGGATTCAAGCTGGAGACGCAGAGCTCGGATTGCCCATGTAACTGCAGATCAGAGATGCCCCCTCTGCTCTGCCGCACCCCTCCTGCCTCTGCCGTGCTCTCCTAACTCCTCACAGTGGTCTCCCCACCGCTGCCTCCCCACCGCCGCACTGGAGCAGGCTAAGCAGCCCGCTGCCACGTGTCCCAGCAGCGGCAGCACTGCGGATCACTGGGGAGGTATTTTTCCYGCTCCCGGTTCTGGTGCCAGAGGCTTCCAGTGGCACGAGAAGCAACGTGTGCAAGGTCTGTGCAGTGACAAGTGAAGTTTGGTAACTGACACTTCACTGGCAAATGAAGTTCCACGTTGATAAACGTGAAGTAATGCACACTGTAAGAAAAAATTACATTACTCCAGCACGTGACAGGGCTCTAAACTAACTGTATCAACCCAAGACAGGGCCTGGATATCACTGCAGATAGCRCAAGACCTCTGCCCAGCACACCACCACAGTCAAGGACCAGGGCAGGGAATATCAGAAAATATTCTGACRCCCTCGTATACATCACGTGGCACCACATCACCACTATGTGCAACCTCGGTCACTCCACCTTCCAAGTATTCCAAGGATACTGCCAAACAGGGAAAGACAACAAGAGTGAGCATGTGTCTGAAAAAAACTCCCTATGAAATGGTAGAAATACTGGGGTGGCTCAAAGATTCATGGACCGGGCATCCAAGGAGGAGGGTGACAATCATCTGGTCTGCCCACCTGGATGCAGAGGGCAGGGAATTCTGCCAGAGGCCGGACCACACACGGCTTGTGGAAAAGTAACTTATTTGATTTTAAGACTTTGAGCAGTGGTTAGTCCACATTACTGCTTCATAAAAGTGTTCCTACATTTAACTACCTTTTCCACTAAGAAATAATATTCAATTTTRTGTAACTTGAGATGCCAGCCTCTGCACCTTCTCACACCCCCGTCAGCTATGCTGAACAGCCTTGCAGGACCAGACTTCTTTCTCTGTAAGTACTGAAGACATCAGTCCTTTGCTTCTCGGTCTTCATTCTGGTAAGCTGAATACYTTAACGTCCACATCATAAATAGGTTCATCAGACCCAAGTCAGTTTTGGGACCTTCTTTACAACTCCCTCCGGTATTTCCACCCTCTCTTGGAGTATTATTTACAGGATGGGACACAGTACTTCAGCATGTGCTTTCTTAGTCTCATGYGTAGGTGCAAAGTCATTCTACTCTTTGGTCCCCTACTTTTCAGACATATAAAGAATACATGTTTCTCTTTTTGCTAAAGCACTGGACTGAGAACTGCAAACCAAGAGCTGACGTGGGGAAGGGCAGTAACGTGTCTAAAGAGTCAACATATACCCATAGCTCAGAACACATCAGTTATTTAACAAAATGTAAATACAGATAATAATTCTTGCTTTCCATGAGACATCCAGTGTATATTATAGACTCAAATGATGCTCAAGATTCCTGAATCAACCACCGCAAAGGGGAAGTCTTTCCTAAACTCAGTGGTTTTCAGATGAAGATGACTACARCAGAAAAGACTGAACAACAGAACTGCCAAACTCCTATGCAGATCATCACCACAACGTTTCTAAGAGAGAGAACTTAGGAAGAGTTGTTCTGCCACGGGAAACCTGGGCTGCTGGTCTACAGGCTGACCTGTGATTTGGAGCAAGATGACAGGACAGCCGTAGCACGCTTTGTTAGGTACGCTCACAAATGTACAGGCTAAATTTTTCTGGTTTGTTTTACAGCAGCCATTAGTTTCATACACTTGTAATTAACCCCTCTCTCTCTGCCTTTAGCCATCTGAATTAAATCTTTATTTTGGTCTACTACAAAAGCTTATTGAGTGCTGTGGGACAGGATAACCTAGAATAAAGCCAAATCTTAAAGACTGGGGATCACTTTTTCCACAGATGCTAACCATAGATGCAGGCTTTGGAGAACATGGCCAAGCTAATCTCTACCTGGACAAATCCGGATGGCTTTTCACAGCAAAATGCACCTCCCTATGCCTTGCAGGCTCCCTGCCAAGCTTTGGGTCCCTCTTCAGAAAAGGCAGAGACACCACAGTTTCTCAACAGAAAAACCATCAGTACTTTTAGCATAGGCAAAGCAATGTATACGTCTTCARCTGGTTTCCTGAAGTAGACAAACTTTTCCAAAAGTTTGAGGCAGATGGTCAGCATAGGTCTTTTAAATGATGAAAGTCTGGCAAATTTACAAGCCAACAGAAATAGGTTCTTTCTTGGGGTAGAAAGTCTCTGCGCACCTTAAGCATAGTTAAGCACGCCTTAACTATGTGGTGTGCTCTCAGCTCTGCTAATACAGTTAGTAATTATTATTACCACTAATAGTATGTGCAGTCACGGGCATGATGGCAGTCCTGCTTCCACTGCAGGTGAGAAATCGAGGGCAGAGCAAGAGGGGCGGGTTGCTCCTTTCTGCACAAGCACAAGCTCGGACGACGAGCACTCCGAGCCCCAGGTCCCCGACAAGCCCCAGCAGGACTCGTGGGTGCCCGGTGCTCTGAGCCGGTGGAGCTGCCCCCCAGGCAGCAGACCTTTCCTACCTTCTGCTGCTGTGCTGGGGCCATCAGGCCGAGTCGTGCCTGTGCTCTTTTTCCTGCGATGCTTCTTCCTGTTTGCATGTGGTGATGGAGGCGGCTCGAGCTTCGGGCTGGCAGCACTGGAAATGTTCGGGCTGGAGCTGAGAGAATCGGCAGTACCGTTAGCTGGGAACAAAGATAAAGAAAGTAATGTASAGCAAGACAGTGACAGTCTGCTCTTTCTAGAGACAACCAAGCGTCCTGGAGACAGCCCCGGTGCTCCACCCGGCTCAAAATGCACAGCCCCATGAGACAGGACAGTACCCGCGCTCAGCCCCATCGCATGGGGCAGCTCCGAGACCCGCTCCAGCTCAGGCTCCTCAGGCAGGGTCAGCCTGGACACGCTCTGCACTGGGATTCATCCCGGATGATCACGCAGACACAGCGCTGGCATCTACGTGGCCGGGACAAGCACTGGGAGCAGCCTGACGTGCCAACCCCTCGGTACGTGTCCCTGCGCGTACTGCTCAGCGGCAGCGTCCCCACAGGGCGATGCGTGCGTTTTGGGAAGGGACAGTCCCAGGAGGTGTCCTCGGACCCCCCAGGTGCAGATCCAGGTCCCGGGATCTGCACTGCCGCTGCAGAAGCATCGATCCCCCACGGCACCGCTCTGCCAGACGAGGTGACTGGGGTTGCCACACTTAGGAACCTAAGCATGATGGTCTCAATAGGCTTCCGATACGGAGCTGAAGAAGCTGCATCCCCAGCAGCAACGCACCAAATTTATCCTCAATCATACTGTTCCTTACAATTAATAGCAGAATTAGAAACAATCAGGGAGCTGCCTAATTACTGTCAATTAGAGCGCGCTAATCAAGCTCCGATCACACACACACACGCTGCCGCTGCACTCACCATTAAATGTCAAATTTCATTAGAGACCAGCAACAAAATCAAAAGCCTGACATTCAATTTCAGCAGCACACACAGCGCAAGCTTCCAATCAGCATAAAAATGCAGACTCCGGGGAAGGCAACGAGGCGCAGGAGCCCTCGCTGCACTGTTAACCCTCTCCGAAATACATTCCTGCCTCTCCAGTGTCCACCCACCCACAGGGCACGTATGGCAGCTCCGCTCCCAGCCCACTTCTGTCCTGGGCAGCTCGCCGTCCTCTTTGCAACAACCCAATGTCTCCCATCAAGTCCCAACCTCCAATTTCTATGTTTTGTGGCACCTGAAATTAAGAAAGCAATCACAGCATCTAACAAGGGCAGCACCCTCCAGCAGTGGGGACTGCCTGTGACTTGGCAGTCCTTCTCCCCATCCAGCCTAGTCTCCACTCTCCCTTTTCAGCCCAGTTCAGTCAGACTGGCTCTCTGGGGCTTGGTCTGTCTCTGTGTGGCAAGACAAAGATCCAACAGTGGGACGGAGCGGGCTACAGGCAGCGGCCAGGAGCTGCCCCAGGCAGAGGTCCGGCGTGCAGCCTGTGTCCCCCTTGCAAGGCTGGGAGAGGATKCGGCATCAGAGCTCTTCCATCTCTGGTTTCTATTACATTTGACACACACTAGTAGGGTGTTTCTGCTGCTATTTATCCACAGGGAAATAGTTCATCCTTGACAATTAAGAGAGATAAATCTAATAAATTCAGACTCCATTTTTATAAATAYAAATTACTGATCCCATTCAACAGGCCTATGCTTAGAGCAGGTGTGAGGCACCTTCATCTCCCAGCCTGGATGTCGCAGGGGACCTGAACTTCCTCGTCTGAGGCTACACGTGGTGCATCCAGCCTACCTCTGCTGCCCACCTGCTCACCAGGAGACCCCCCGGGCCAAACCATGCTCCGCTGGCATCCTGCCCCCCTCCAGGCTCAGCATGAGAGTTCGTGCCCTTCTGCAGCTCCTGGCAACGTGCCTGCGGGCTGCGGTGAGCCTGACACCTCCCGCTCTGTGGAGCAGAGATCGTCCACGTCCCTGCTCTCCTTACTGCCCAGGAGCTAAAGCCACAGAGCTGGGGGCTTCCAGGGCCCCCAGTGGGATGGGGATGGGACTGCAATGGGGTGGGCGCAGAACGTGAAACACGCTCCCTCTACAAGAGCAGGTATTGCTTGCTCTCCCTCTTTTTCCCCAGCAGGACAGAAGTGAGCTCCTCTGACCCACCCAAGGATTTCCAGGTCCCTGCCTTATCACCGGAACCCTTCCGCAGGCACACGTGGGACCTCCCGGTTCCTCCCTCCAAACCAGCTGGCCTTATGGGCAGCCCCTGGGTCCCCACGGGTGGGCTGCGGAGGTCCTCCCATAAAGGAGAAACACAAAATGTGCTCGAGCCTGTTTACACGACCTGTACAGCCCAGACCACCCCTCTTCCATGTGCTCTCCAGGGCGCAACCGGAGGAGGCAGCCCGTCCCTAGGAGCCGCGAGGGCAGCCTGCACCCTCTGCGCGTGCCTGCAGGTCTGCTCCGAGCAGGGAAATATTCCTCACCCTGCCCTGCTGTTTAGAGCTGGAAACACAGCGGAGGACTCAGACCCAGGGTGCACAGACACAGTGGCACAGCCGGGGTTCAGGCACGGCCGCGCCGGCGTAGCTCAGCCCTGCAGAGGGGCGAACACGCCGCTCAGCCTGGCACGCCGTGCCACATGGGAAGCGCTGCCTGCCCCCCAACAGCCCTCTCCCTCCCGACACTGAGAACCCACTTCTGCCGGCCACCGGCCGCGCGGGTACGCAGCCTGGAGAGCTGCCGGCCCGGCGTGTGCGCAGCCCGGCGCTGCTCCAGCCAACAGCGACAGGAGCCCAGGGAGCTGCTCACCGCCCCCCGGGGCCAGGGGTTTGCTCCAGGGGCTCCGCCTGCCCCAGCCCCTTCTCGACAGTCCCGAGCGGTTCTGCGATGGGAGACACGCTGGGAGATAGGAAATCGCTGCTTTCCCCAGCAGCGCAGCGGTGACGGCGCTGCGAGCTGCGAGCAGGGCGACGGAATGTGAGGCTGCTCCAGGAGGCCCCCAGCGCAGCCGGGCTGGTCGCCCCTCGTACGCCGCGGACCCTTCCGCACAGCTGGCCTAGTGACGTGTCTCTGGACCACCACCACAGGGCAGGGCAAGGCAGGACGACCCACAGCGCTCAGGGTCCAGCACAGTGCAGCGGGACCTGGGCAGAGCGGACGAGCCGCCACCAGTGCTCGAGACACACAATTAGCACCGAGTCAACGTGTCACCCCTCCATGTCACGGGGAGAAGCAGCAGCACCTCAGCTCCTGTTTGTGTCAGTCTCCAGGTTACTTTGCATGAAAGAGGTAGATGGCTTTGGGCGGCCGCACGTGCAGCAGGCTCCTCCMGTGGCCAGGGCGCGGAGGCCAGCTTGCCAGGGGCAGGGCCGGCAAAACGCACGGCGCCAGGCCCGGGGCTCCGCAGCCGGGCTGCTGGGAGGAGGACGAGATCTGCTGCGCCGGTCCCCGGGGCGGGAGGCCRTCCAGGCAGACAGCTGCTGTCCGGAAGGGCTGTGACACAAAATCCACCTGCGCAAAGGCAACGTGCGTGCCGGCCACAGCGCTGCCCGTCTGCTCGCCTGCACGAGCGCGCGCAGACCTCGCCGCTGCGCGCACAGGGCCACGCTCGGCAGTCGGCACGGGAGGCTCCCGCTGCCTGCGTGCATGGCTCCTGCGGGCAGAGCAAGGTGCCGCCTGCAGCGGGGGCCCCTCTCCCGGTGCAGGGGACCGGCCCCGCARCATCCCAGCAGACGCGCCCGCGTCCCAAGCGCTGCGCGGAGCGGCGGTCCCCCCTCGCACCCCGCTTCCTCTGGCGCTGGAGGAGCAGAGGCTGCCCTGCTGCACCCCGTGTCCGAGGCGAGGGGCGGGGGGGCTGCCGGCACATTAATGCTCAGAGCTGCGCCCTTCCGCTCCCGTCGCCTGCGCTGCCCCATCAGCAGTAACAGTCTGATTAATTCGCTTCCAGCAGGGAGCTGATGGGGCCAATGATGGAGCCGCTGCATCAGGCGCGCTGAAATTGATAGTTTTTCACAGTTACAAATGAGGAGCCTCCTCAGCTGCAAATGGCGCCCGCACAGTCGGACTCCGGTAATGATCATAAAGAGGCTCTCTTTAAACTGCGAAAGCCCCTGGGACCGAGCGGGGGGGCGGCTGCTGCGCTAATGAGAACTACAAGGGGCGAGCAGGCATGGAAATGGCTCCTCCACTCTTGATGTGCATTTAACTGCTTTTTTAGTGCGGYGGCAGAGCCAGGAACGAAGGAGTGATGAATGCAGCACAAAAGCATTTATTTTCCAATTCGGCAAAGTGGCTACGTTGGGAAATGTATGAATTATTTTAATTCACTCAACTGTCCTGAAACATCACAGAGAGCGAGTGAGCGTGGGGGGAGGGGGCGGGCTGCGCTCAGTATGTGCTCCAGAGACAGGAATTACTCCTGTTCGTTCAACTGCCCCAAAATCTGGGAGCTGGGGGTGCCGACAAGGAAGAGAGATGGGGGRAAGCAATGGTTACTCCTCGCAAGGTGAGACGAGAGAGGGGCAGGCGGAGGAGCGAAGTCCTCCYGCGGAGCAGCGTCCCTTGGCTGGAGGGAGACTGCTTTACCGTGCCTGGCAGGAGAGCTTCTCCCCCAGGTTTGGACACCGCCAGCCGACCCTCACGAAGGTGGACAGTCCCGACAAGGCCCCAAAGGCTGTGTCCAACACCCGTGAGCAAACTCTGGGCTTGCAGCCACAGGGCAGATCTCATGACTGCCCCATCACCAAAATAAACCCCTCCGCCTGCTGCAGCTGAGGGAGCAGGGTCTGAAGCGCTACTTACAGGGGTTGGGGCAGCTGCCGGGGATAGCCACGGCCTCGTTCCACTGGTCCGCACTGGAGACYGAGTAGGAGCGCTGGTGCATGCCGTCTGGCTTTGAGCTGAAGCCCACCAGGTTGATGCCGCTGATGGAGCGCTCTGAGTGCAGGGAGGTACTGCTGGTCGAGTGGGGAGCACCTGCAAGAGAGGCACGAATTTAGCACGGACCAACTGCTGCTCTGAAGCACGGTGGAAGAAGGAAAAGCTGTCCTGTACCTGATGCAACATGCCCTGGGTGGCCCTGCATGAGGATAGGCTGTGTTTGGCTCTCCTCTCCCAAGGGGTGCCAGTGCATCGTCCCCCACAGGTGTTGAGAAAAGAGCACTGCCCAGCGTACACCACTTCTCAGAGGGACACCCAGCTTGATGTATTTCAACGTAGCACCCCGGGACGCATAGCTAGGCATCCTGGCACACAGCTTCCCCCTCCAGCCAGATTTTGCAGCTGGAGTTCACGGTCTGCTCACAATCTTCACTATAGCCTCAGGCACCTGGATAAACACAAACCCACCCCATAGCCAATGTGCCCATCCTCATGCCTTAATTTCACTCCTTGTGTGTCCCTAGCAAGAAATACAACCATTTGGAGGCACTAGGAGTGAAGGGAAAATAACATGGAGGATGTCAAAGGGACAAGCGGGGGAAGAGATGTCTGTAAGGTGGGGATTGTGGGTAGAAAAGCCGCTTCCCACTAGCTGGAAGCCCCTTGTGCTGAGCCCAGACCTTGAACCCCCCCAGGAAAAGAGCGTTTTTGGGTCTAGAGGCCGTCACAGAAGACAAGATCACCCAGAGATTCAGAATGGGTCAAAAGTGTTTCTGGATTACAAGAATATCCAAAATTCCCAGAACAGTAAACAGAGCAGCTCTGACAGGGAGCAAAARTCTTGCTGTTCAAGGCTGCAGGCAATCTGTTAAGGAGGATGACGCTGCCCTAGAGGTATTGCCCTACACCTACCCACTACAAGCACTTTCCTATGCCTTCCCTCAGGGCATTCAGCTCCGCCACCATAGAGCAAGTGCGCTGGGAGCTCAGGGGGGAGCAAAGGGTCCCTTTCCCTACTCTGAAGCTACCTTTCCTCCTTCCACGCCGGGAGGTGCAGATGCTGCGCTGGGACTCCCACGCCAGCCCTTCTGGCCGTGGATGAGGGCAGGGCCCGYTGAAGGCTCCAGCCGCAGTGCACCCGGCTGATGAGACGCGCGTCCACAGCCTGACCCGTCTGCTTGCCCCAGCCCCGCCAGAGCCAACCACCCTGCGGCCGTGYGGGGAGCCAGGCTAAGAGAAACCGAGCAACTGGTTTCACGGGACTGATATGTAAGGGGGATCCTTTCACAGAAGCAGGCTGGAGAGCAGATGGACACCGGCAGGAGCAGGTCCCCAACTGGATCCCCAGGACAGCTCACCTGGCTGTGTCTTCACTGTGTGAAACCAGCTTCATTTTGCTGTCACGTAATCCCAGCATGGCTGAGGCTGGAARGGACTTCTGGAGGTTGTCCTGTCCAACCCCTGCTCAAGCAGGGCCACCCAGAACCAGTTGCCCCAGACTGTGTCTRGACGGTCTTTGAGTATCTCTAAGGAAGGAGACTGCACAACTCTGCTGGGCAACCTATTCCAGTGCTCAGCCACCCTCCACAAAGAGCAGAGCCCCATAAAATCCCATRTGGAGCCCCAGATTTTGTTTATAAAGTTAGGTTTCTGTCCCTGACGTTTCCATGAAAACCTAAGAAATGTGATTTGAATGTCCTGGTGCCTGAGCGCTGCCTGAGGCTGCAGAGTGCCTGAAACGACAGCTCAAGAAGCCCCAGTGCCCCCCTACAAAAGGCAGATCCAAGGGRTGTGCTAACAGAGGGGTGGTGTGGGCCACCAGCCCTGCACCAGGCATGCCTGCGTCCACGAGCACCTTTCGCTCATCGCCAGCACGGCGGGTGCCTCCCACCTCCTTTCTGTACACCCACTCTGGACTAAAAATCCCCTTTCTCTGCTGCGCTGCGCAGGGACTACCCGTAAGCCTTGCCTGCAGATCCTGCCTGCCCTGGCAGTGCCACCGCAGAGCCGGCAGGGCCGCGGTGCCCTGCAGCCCCGAGCTGCCCGGGCCCCAGCCCGCGGGGCAGGAGCGGCAGAGCCGCCGGCTCGTCTGCCTCCAGCCCGGCTGCCGCACGCTCCCCCTCCCTCCCCTTGTTCAGCGCCACAGAAACACGTGTAAAACCRTGACACTGACTTTGCCTCTAATTAGCCCTTAATTTACAAGACACACTCGGAAGGGTAATTAGCTGGCGCTCCGCTCCTGACTGCCGCATCCATCTCCTCTCGCCTCCTCGTGGGAGGGAGCCTGCTGCCGCTGGAGCAGGGACAACGCTGCTCTCCTGGGAGCAGGAAGAGCTGGGTCCTGGGGGCCGTGCTGCCGGGTTGGGATGGGACGGGATGGCACGGGAGGGTACAGGCTGCCCCAGAGCTCCGGCAGTGCCGGCGGGCCCCGTTCCAGGCCGTGCACACAGCACGTGTCTATAGCCACAGCCATGGAGGAGAGGGAGGCAAACAGCAGGAGTGCAGCGTGCCTGGGAGAAGCTCCTCCAGGAGAGGGGAAAGTCCTGCAGAGCCCCAGGGTGCCTGGATTTGCCCCTGTAYCTCCCCTCCAGCCACGCCGGGAGCCCCAGCCTGCAGACACGTGCCCTTCCATCGCTCCCCTGAGGAGCAGCGTGGGCTGCCACAACCGCCCAAGTGCCCCAGCCTTGACCGGAGCCAGGGACACGCTGCTCTGCTGTGGCCAAAGCAGCCCCACACCGGCTCCCAGCGACGGAGCTCCTMGGTTTTGTGGCACCGTGCGGTGGGTGAGGCCGGGCAGCAGGAACGAGCGCGGGCAGCAGGAAAGCAGCAGGGCAGGAAGGCTGCTGCGGCCAGACTCGCGGAGCAGCAGCCCCGGGTGCCTCGAGAGCCGGCCTGGCAGCCCCGCTCGGCTTCGCCGGCGGCCGCCCTAGGAGCACGCCATGCCGCCAGGGCAGGCGGCCACGGCTGCGGCGCGACCTGCGCGGGGCCTGCAAAAGAAGACACGCTTGGGAAAGCTGCCGACACACGCTCAGAGCCTGCACTTCATGCCCACGGCGACCACCCGACCCTGCACCGGCACCCAGCACGAGCCTCCCGAATCTGACGCCTGCCTTGCCGCAGCACGTGCCACGAAGAAGTGGCGCCAATTTGAAAATTTCCTTTTGAAATGAAACACGGTGCTGCTACGACTTCCAGGAACAGCTCCTATCAGCCTCTGCAGCCTCTCCAGGAGCTCCCTGCAGCTGCCTGGAGTCACCCAGCTGCAGAGAAACGTCCTCACAGCCCGGCCGCTCGCGTGGCTCACGGACCTCTCAGCTGCACCACTCCGCTGGTCCCAGGGATCTGCAAGGCGGTCCCACAAGGCTAGAGCCCTCAGGAATTGCGTCCCTTTGGAAGTGACACCACCGGCAGTTGCTGGATATGTTCCCTTTAAATTAGGCAAGCAAAGTGAAAAGTGAATAAAAGGCTACATGTAAAATAGTAACTGCCTCTCTGAGCCAAAGCCTCCAGGAGCTGAACTCTCCCTGACCCTGCCTACAGTCCCTCAAGCAAAGCTCTCCCAATCACTATTTCCTCAAAACCCCAAAGAAATAGATTCACGTAGACACGTTAGCGTGACCTCACCAGCAGGCAAGGCTTCGTGATGCCTTTTTAACTAAAGCCTAACTGATAACATGGCACTAAATGGAAAATGACCTAAAAACAGAACGTCATTTTTCTAAGCTTGGAGTGTGGCAGCCTGGCCACTTCAGTAAAACACCTGAATCAAAGCAAACTGGAAATTCTTTGATAAGGTGCAGATGCACAGGGAACTGGATAAAGGTGAGTTAGCAAAAAAGGGTACCATCAGTTGGGAAGGAGATCATTTGCGGAGTCACTTGAGGATCTCTGGACAAATCTTTGGACAAATTTAATATTTTCAACAGCAATTTGGCAAAATAATACATGGGTTCCAGTGACATTTCCTGGTGACATTGTTGGAAGCACTGGCAGTATTTTGGCAATGAAGATGTCATGCAGGACTAGATGATTTTAAAAAGTGAGCTAACAAAACCACACCAAAATTTATTTAGTACAAATTGAAAGACATGTGCTCTGGAACTAATGGGCCTGATTCAGAAAATCCTGGGAAATAATGCACTGTTTTCCATGAGATTTGGATCACACCCCAATGACAAAAATGTCTGCGCTAGGCTGGGCCTCCTAACTGGGAAGAACAGAGGAGGAGGAATTCTGCAAATATTGCCTCGTCACAGCATCGCTGAACCACACCGTCGATGAGGCGGGAAAGTCAAATGTGATCCCACATGTGCACGATGAGCTTAAGTCAAATGGGATCCCTCGTGTGCAAGATGAGTAAGTCCTGCATAACCGGGAAGCACGCACGCTTTCTGCACAAAGCTGGTATGATACCTCACCTAGATCCTCACGCACAACCTACCACCTTGAAAAAAACTAACTGAACGGTACAGAACGAGTACAGAAAACAAAGGTGACTTTCCATTCCTATTAGCCTACCTGCTCACATCCTACAGCCTGCTGTGCTGAACTACTGCAGACTGCCAGTAACAGCAACACAAAGCATACAGACATGCGAAGTCACACACCTTTTTAATAGGGGGAAACCAGAAATACCTACCTTGACAAGTTCATTCAGGAAAGGACTACTTCCTTCTCTTCCTGGAACATACAATAACCTGACCAGCGCTGAAGAAACCAAGCCATGACACAACAGCTCCACCTCCTACCACCAGCATCCAACACCCACTCCTGAGCAAGCTCCCAGTGAAGCCAGTTGTCTCCTTGATGCACATGTCCTGGGTGCTGAGTGCCTGCAGTCTGGCCTCAGCAGCACAGACGGATACGCTCTGAGCACCAGCAGCCAAAGGACAGATACCAGTGACTATGGTCCTGGTATCTCTTTGCTGCATTTGATGCCGTCAACCCAGGAATATTGCCGTTTCAACCTGAGAAAGGGGACAGGGTCCCGAAGGCTCATCCTCCTTTGGCCAATGCACACAGCAGACTGCAACACAAAAATGTCTTCACACCCTCAGACTCCTGCCTGAGTCTGAAGACTGAACCCAAAGGAAGAGCTGTCTTTTGCTGGATTTATTCAACATTAAAGTGTGGCCAACAGGAGAATGGTCATATGGCAGCTAGATTATGCTCTGCCTGTGCTTCTGCACACCAACTACACTACTGCAGTCAGGATGGCTTAGTTGGACGTGATTATCTGGAGTTGTGCACGACAAAGTGAGCTGGTAGCAAAGAAACACTTTGAGAAGTCTGCAGCTCTCATGAAAACCCACGGCACAGACTTCTGAACCAGTTGCTGCTGTCTGGAGCGAGCTTCGCTCTTGGTTCCTTCGCTGGAGCTATGTTATGGCACAGCATAATTACTCATGGATGGGGTCATCATTTTTTGCTTGAGCAGGAGACTGGGCCTCGTCCTGGGGATACAGCTTGGCCTCAGTTCTTCAGGCTTCCATCGTTTCTCCGCTGGACTATCCCAACACACTCTTTATCCGTGTATGAAGCCACCACTGGCACAGGCTGAGGCAGTGGTGGCAGGTGTTTTTAAAGAAGGCAGGAGGCTGGCTGGATGTCTCATCTCAGCTAAGACTGCTTGTATGTTCTTCTGCCTCCCAGAAACATGAAGGGATGGATCCCCGACCATCTGCACCCTGTGACTTCCCTGAGGCCCTGCAGAGCTAAGGGCATGGACAGACAATTGCCTGCAGTTATGTTTTTGTGAGGAGCCACTGTCCATCCCCACCTCAGCACTGCTCTCCTGGGGCAGATGGGTAGCTGCTTACCAGGTCTTTACAGCGTGGAAGAAACCAGGTTTGTTTGGGGGAAGAAGGGTATGTTTAAAGAGGCACAAGCAGTTTGGGAATTCCCCCTTGTTGTATGGCCAAGGACAGCACAGGTCTTTTCTTTGAAGTGCCAGGCCTTGCTCCAGCACAGGAAGAGGGACGCTGCCTCCACGCTACGTTGCAGCAGAGACTGCGGCCGTATGGCATGACATGATGATGGAGGTCACCCCATGATCCCCAGTGAGGACACCCTGGCATGAAGCAAACTCTGTTTTCTCTTGTACTGCAGTAGGCCAATAGCACACTGCAGATTAATGCTATTCACTACCTGCCAAACCACATCCTGAAGAGTCATCAGCTACCACTACCCATTAACCGAAACTTTAAGGTACTTGTTGCCAACTGATCATCATTTATTCCAAATAAAAATTAGAATTCCTGCAAGTCACCTTAGTGTACTGACTCTCAAGTACCCTCCCGGTGTCCGCAGCCAGAGCACGTCTCAAAGCCTCCCCGAAAGCCGTGTGCACGGGGCAGTCGCGGCTGCTCCGGACCCACAGACGCTGCTGCTGGGCTGCGGGGAGCGGGCTGGATGGGTACCCACCTCCAGCTGGTGGGAAACTCCTCAGTTCTGAGAAACCAACTGGTTCTTGAGGAGAGGTGAGAGCCAATGAGCCTGGTTAAGCTGACTGCCTGTGGAATCCCTGCTGGCGAGGACATAATTCACCCCTCTCCATCAATGGGCGGTCAGCTGCCACGTACGCAGGAATGCAGCTGTCCTGGGAGCACCCTGTGGCTGCCTTTCCCAGAGCTGCCCCCACCCCTGGAGCAGGTCCGGAGCCAGAAGAGCCTGTGTCAGGTTGGTTTTCTGAACCAAGCACTGCATGCTGTTTTGCTGGACGTACTTGGTTCCTTCCTCTTGAACAATTCCTACCAGTAACGAGACCAAAAAACGCAGGCTAGCTCTTATCAACCAGAAGCACCAGCATGGAGACACGCCATTTGAAAGACATCAAATCCCAAGTTCTCCTTGGGAGGCGGCAACAACGCCAAGCACCTATACAGCCCCACAAGCATGGCCGGGCATGTTCAGGGACGACAGATGTCCTTCCCAGCTCTGCCAACAGCAAACGTCTGTGCGAAATCACTGATCCAAACTGCGGGCGACCTAGGTTTCCCAGCCCTGCTTCTTAGCAAGGCCGTCAGGAYCTGCCAGCTTGCACACAGTGGGAGCCATTGCCTTTCACTGGGCCTCACAGATGCTCTGACACTGGGGAATCTCCCTCCTTTCTTAGCACTGCATTTGGAGAGCACATTTTTGGACATACGCACGTGGTAAGTGACTACGTAACACCCTAGCTCCTACCAAAGCTAATCTGTGGTGGGTACAAACCGCCAGGAGAAACAGCTCTGCATAGTCCAGACATCTCCGGGAGGACCGAAAAGCCAAGCTGCCTGCGGCAGGACGCGAAGAGCTGACCATGACACGGTTACCATTTTATACTCCCATCTCCCAACCAAAACTCAGGGGCACACGAGATAAGTGAAGGCATCTCAATCCGACGCACCAGACTCTTCTCTGGTTCAGACGGTGGCTGACTCTACGTACAGAGTGAGCAGGACCCCCGCAAACCGGGGAAGCCTGTGATGGCTGCGCCCCAGGTCCTCAGGCGCCGGGAGCGCGCCGGCAGCCGGGGAGCCGCAGGCAGCCGCAGGCACGCCGTCCCTCTCCAGCCCGAGCTCTGTCCGAACCGAGCGCCCACGCAGAGCCCGTGGGGCCTGCCGGAGCACGCCCGCCCGCTCGCCGTGAGCTCCACGCCAAGGAAGGTGGCCGGGGCTGTGGGGGGAAGAGGCGAATCCGCCGGGAGAGTACGAGACGGCACATCTGGACAGGGAGTCAGAAGCAGCCAGAAGGAGCCCTCTGATTGATCTTTTCTGCATAGCATAAAATTACACCATAGGTCTTCCACTAATTTACTCCTGTCTGAACTACAACGTATCTTTTAGAAAACCTTCTAATCTTGATTAGAATATTGTCAGTGACAGAGAAATCACAGCAACTCTTGATAAGTAGTTCCAGTGGTTAATTACCCTCACTGTTGAAATTTGCACCTTATTTCTAGTCTGAATTGTCTTGCTTCAGCTAACAGTCGTTGGATCTTCGTATATTTTTACCTGACAGAGAGCTCTCTATTACCAAATTTTTGTTCCTATATAGGTACTTACAGATGGTGTTGAAATAATCTCTTAACCTTTTCTCCGATAAACTAAACAAATTGAGCTCCTTGAATCTTTCACTACGAGGTGCATTTTGCAAGCATTGAATTGTTTGTTCAGCTATTCTCCGAGCCCTTTCCAATCTATTGGTTTCATTCTTATACTGTGGACACACGAAATCCATGAACTTCAGCCCTCTAGAAGTCCTCTCCATCCCAAAACTGACAGTCACCATCAATACTTCACAAAGACCTTGACCACATCTTCTAGAATTCCTGAATTAAATAATTCAGACTTGCTGATTCAAACATGTCTAAATCTCCTACCTGCTGTTTAATATGCTTCCTAATTACAGTTGGAATATGAAGAATTCATCATTCTGTGATAAGATACATCATCTTGCCTCTTCCCAGACACCAAACAGAAGTGTTCACTGAACACTTCTCCTTTTTTTCTTTATTAACCATTCTACTATTTCCTTACAGTAATGAACGAATGCTGGTTTTAGGATTCAATAGTTCCTAATAAACTTGAAAAAAACCTTTTCACTGTCTTTAACTCTGCTGGTTACCTTTTCCGTATCCCCTTGTGCAACCATGGTAATATAGGCTCCTGAAACTAGCCAAGAGGGGGGAAGGTGATTTGGGAAATGAGCTTCAGATACTAAATCCATCACTTTTATTTGTATGTTATGTAGAGTCTCCATGGAACGTGTAAAAGTTGAAGATTAGGAATTTGGTAAGATATATGAACAGTGACTATTCTCATGATTCACAGGCTAAAAAATACCCTATTACAGGGATCAAGATGCTGTGGACCAGGCAGCCACTTCAGCAGAAGCTCATCAAGTACAAGGCACAAGATGAGTGTGAAGTCGAGACACATGAGTGGTGGTAAAGGAGACCCGGCTGCATTTCCACACTGCACCGCTGAGACCAGAACAGGAAAAAGCACCAGGGAGGACACGAGCTGCTTTGAGCTCAACATCTGGATCTGTGTTGGAGGAGGAACCGAGATGCAAGATTTGTCTTTTTTTGCAAGTAAAGCAGCTATGAAAGAGAAGAGAGGTTTCCCTCCAGGAGAATGGCAGCAGAGATGACAGACTCAGGCAGAAGCCCGCAAACCAGGAAGCTCTCAGATGTGGCAGGCAGTGTCGGTCTTCCCATCAGCTGAGGCACCGATGTCCCTGTGGAGAAAGGCGGTGTACCCAGCAACTGTGGTGTGCTGGTATTCTTATCTCACTGGTGACTTTGTTTCTAAGTTCTTAATCAACAGCATAATTTCCTAAATGTATTTACCTTCTTCCCGAAATTTGACTGGTACTAAGCATGGTCTGGGGAAGCTCAGCAGGCACAAGGTGCCCGACTTCTCCGCAAGCAATGAACCCAGATAAAACGGTGAAACAAAGCCTTTGTGCGGCTGTAACCAGAGCAAGTCTGGGAACGCCAGGAGCTGGAATGCTTCCCACAAAGCCAAAAGGGTCACTTTGAGGGCTGCTCATAATTAATCACTCACGGCGGATGTTAGTCTGCAGAGCTCTGGCAAAGGGCTAAATGGCAGAGAGAGCCTCTACCCGTGGTTCCAGCTGGCCATGCAGGACCACACTGGTGTTATCAACTATCTACCTACTGGAGCTTTCAACTTCTGCTCAATACTTATTGATTACTTTGCTATGTTGCCATTATTTTTATTGCTTTTTATATACATACAGATACAGGCACACAGATGTACAAAACAGGTTAGCACAATACAGCTTGCTCCCCTCCACTTTCTTTTGTTCCTGTGCATTCTTTCCTATCTGGACAGAGAGAGAATGAATAGTTTATGTCTCCTCTTAACCCAGATTAATACATTTTTAAGCAGTACAATCTTCCTTTTGATTTTAACTTTTTGGTATCCAGTAAAATGTTCTTTAAAAACTCCTAATTATGCTTCACATTTTTTTTCTGTTTAAGTTCTTTCTCCCAAATGATCTGGCTCATAATTGCTTTCAGCTTTGTGAAATTGGCTCGGATATATATTTTTGTGTGTGTGTGTCTGTGCGTGTGTTTAATACTCTTTATTTCTGATTTGAATTTTACTCTGCCAGAACAGCAGTACAACGAAGTCAAGGTTACTTTTACTGCCTAAGCCACTACTAAATTTTAGTTTTGTGATTCATTCTCCCCATCTGCTTAGATGAGGGTAACTGGGGCATTCTCCATGGGGGCTGCATTGCTTCTTTGAACCATAGGATTCAGAAAGTGTAAGGAAGCTTTAGTGTCACTTGGCTAAGTCCTCCAGTGAGTATCACCATGATAATGTAATTTACTCTCCAACACGCTATAGTGAAATGTTTCAGAAACTGCTTGTGACGCACGCAGACTGAAGTGCTGGGAATGAGCAGCTGGAGCGGATGAAGGAGAAATGGTCCTTATTTCGGACCTCTCTCCTGGTCTGTTAATGTGACCAGGGGTGTTACTTACAGTCTCTGTAGAAACCTGAAATCACAAGCTGCAGAAAATGTACAAGTAACGCTGTTTAAAATACAAACCAGAACAGATACTGTGCAGCTGAAAAGTCCAAAAGAGATCACCAAGACAGTGGTGGGAGACAGATGCTCATGACAGGTTGCAACGATATGAATCGCCATTTGCATTTACAGTCAGAAGCAGGAAGCTGAGTCTGATATAAAATTGCAGGAAGGAAAGAAGCAGACCCAGAACTTTCTGGGTTTGCTGCAGAAGTGTGGACCTGGACAAGTACTGCAGTGAACGATGAAAAACCAGCATTTGCACACAGCTCACGAATGCCAGCAACTGAAAAGGCCATTCAGCTTACGCTAGAATTGTATTATATTTTCTTACATAACTTCCGTTTCTAAAGCTAATCATGTTTTATATACCCCTGCTTGCTTTGTCCACAGAGGCTGCCTGGCACACAGCAACACAACCACCCGGTGTGCACAATACCAAGAGGCCGCAGATCAGCTTGAAGTTCTGCACAGGTCCCTAGGAGGGGACAGAGCAAGCACTGCTCCTGCCAGGAACAAACAGCCAAAATACACCCCGTGGCTCTGGGCAGGTCCTTAACAACAACAACAAGATTCAGTCGCATGAAAAACTCTATTTGGAGCAAGCCTGAAACAGGATGACTCTGTCCCTCGTCTGCTAGCAACGGGTTTTGCACCTTCCTCTGGGACACCTCACTGTCCAGCAGCAGAACGAAGACCCCAGTAGTGCAGCGCAGCAGAGGGGAGGCCAGGAAGGGGGACTCAAAACAGGATTGGCAGCCTGCACTCAAGAAGGGATGAGCTGGCAGGAAGATTGGGTGACAGCAGAAAGGGCATGAGTTTGTTGCCTGTTAAAAGCTGCTCCCCTGCCCCTCTCTTTTTGCAGCACAAGCGTGGTCTGTATAGAAGAGAAAGTATGGTTTTCTGGAAAAGGTCCTCAGTCCACCTGAGGAGAATACCAGCTACCCTGTCGCCCCAGTCTTCCTTGGCAATGTGGGGCAAGTTATTTATACTGAGATTTTCACAGGTGGCTACTAATTATACCCTCTTTATTTTTGCAGGTGCCCTGTGCAAGACACCCAGAGCCAGATGTACAGAAATGCAGGATGCTTATAACTACAACTGCAGCCGATGGGTCTGGCTTGCTGCCCCTGTGCGACGAAGCTGCGTGCCCATCTGGCTTCCCTCGGCACTTCCACCGTCGCCGGGCAGGGCTCTGATCATCACAGCGTTTTGTCTGCCTTGTTCTTCTCTCCTCTCTGTTCCTCTCCTCCTCACTTTCTCTGAGGCCTTTTTCCCTGTTCAGCCCTGCAACGCACAGCTCCTTTAGTGTTCTAGCAAGTAATAAGTGTATCAAGTCCCAGTAATTATCTCTAATTAGGGTTAGTGATTATACTGTTGGGTTGGAGAAAATCAATCTCTGGTTTCCCATCAGGGAGGGCAGAGGGAGTCGGGGTGGGGAGGGGAGCCGGCACTGGCAGCTCCCTCCCGTGCTCCGAGTCCTCCCACGAGCTTCTCCCTGCCTGCAACGCTAATGGCGCTGCTCGCCCCGCGGACCAGGAGCTCCGCGGGGGRAAGATGGGTCTGAGCGATGGCAACCAGGGCACAGCCTCGCTCCTTCGCTGCTCTGGACAAGGGGGGGGGCAGCCCACCCCAGGGGTGCACAGCAAAGCCAGGGCTGTGATGGCGTCGCGGGGCCCAGCGCGGGTGGATGCTCTCACAACACCGGTGGCCACCTCCACGGAACAGGGCTGCGCCTGCAGGTCCTTCTCGTGGGGACACTGGGGCTCGTGCCCCGTGTCTAGAGGCAAGGTGGGGTGCTGGAGCTGCCGAGGCTGGGCTCCCCGGAGGGCAGTGTGGAGCAGAGACCTGAGAAGGTCCCACACCTCCTCTGGGCACAGGGTTTGTCAGGCGACGGCAGCCCACCTGGGCGATGCTCTGCAGTCTGAGTGAAGCCCGAGGTCACAGGTACAGTTTGCACCCCGGCACACCTACCCTGCATACTCCTGGAGAACATGACTGCTGGCCGTGCGTGAGTGTGACTGCTGACCATTGCTGTGGCCGAAAGGGTAAAAAGTAGAAGGGCTGAATATGCTGGAAGGCAGCTGTGGAGGAGGGTGAAAACTGGAAGAGGAGTAGCCAGAGCTGTCTGTCACACACCAGAGAAGCTGCCGTCTGAGAAAACTCACCATACAGTGTCTCCGTGATGCCCAACCTACGAGTCTAGCGAGCTGAGTGCTCACACCTCCCAAGCAGCAAGGCTCTGGGGGTGAGCATACAAAGCAGAGGGATGGGTGAGCAGCTCTCTCAAAGATGAGCAAAGACAGAACAGGTTCTGGACAGAAACCTCTGGCAACTGGCAGGTCAAAATGGAGAACGGCAGCCAGATTTCTGGCAAAGGAAACCCGTAAGAAGAAGAGGAGGTCTGAAGCGAAGGCGCTGCCTTTCTCCCCATGCTTGTACAGAACCCCAGCGACTGCACAGGAGCTGAAATCTCATTCTCATGGCTGGGTGACAACTTGTATGGCTCCCAGGAATGGTGGGACCAGGCAGCTCTGCTCCCAGGCACGATTCCTGCCTCATCGGCTCCATAGAGGAATTATGCTCTGACAAGAAGAGCATGAGGCTCCTCGGTTTCCCCTTCTGGAAACCAAGAGACAGATAAAGCTACTTAATACGCTCAAGATAGTTGGGTCATCAGCTCTCTGAAAATGGTAGCATCTTTGCAAACATCTGCAGAGTCACCAGTAAAGCTGGAAAATGATACAACAGTAATAGTTCTTCTGTATGACTGAACAGGCTACCGGTATTTTCACATAATCGCTCAAGCGCAGATAAAATGGTCTTCAGATGTAATGAGGACAGACTCTGGAGGAACATGGACTGGCAGGCAAGGAGCTGCTATAGACTCTACACAGACTGTGGGTTTTCGTAAGGGATTTCATCTGAGCTGCTCCTTGCTGCTCTGCCTCACAGATGCCCCCACATCTCTCCTCTCTTGGCTGGTGCAAACACAATGCAATTTGCACAACTCAGTAACAACTTTGCATATTCACGCAGAGTCCAGGATATCTCAGCCGAGCAGCTCAGTGTGCCTTTCCATTTTACAACCAACAGATCAGCAGTTTCAGCTGATGTGCCACAGCATGCCCCAATTCAGACCTGCAGTGCTGGTACGCACCTTTGCCACTCCAGATAAACGTCAAACACCTTAGCGTATTTGATTCCATCCCTGGTATAAAGCACTTCCTTCCTCCCACAAGAGCAGACTCATTCTGGAAAAATCATCCCGCTGCCTACCTACAGGCTAGAGTGAGTCAGCTGGCCATCTGAAGGGAGACGAAACCCTGGTAAAACCTAAGGGCGCAATACGTTGCAATACCGTAAATACTACTGCCACCGTGACATGGCACGTCCTGATAACACCCTGTGATAGTGGCCTTGCTCAGCAATTTAGGAAGCATGACACAGTGCTGTACTTTGTCCCTGGGATCTGTGGGGAGGACACAGGAGCACGTCGCAGTGCCAGTGCTGCAATGTCCCTCTGGGAAGCAGGAATGCTCTGCACAGCCATTCCTGTTGTACAGATGGGAAAACTGAGAGACCACGAGTAGCAGTCTGCCAGTCACCCCAGGAGCCCCTAACAAAACCAAAGAGACAACCTGAGTCTTCCAGCTGCAACAGCCCTGCATAACCCTGGAGCCCGACAGCCGGGGAGGTGGCGGTGGGACGGCCAGCCTTCAGAGACATGGCTGGCAAGCACCTCACTCCTGGCCTGGTATCTGCTAGCATGTCCACAGAGACCGTGTGGCCTTTATCAAAAGCTGGGGATGAGCCAAAGTTCATGGACTCTCTAAAACATACAGACAATTAACACTTTTACGGAGTACGGAATATTGTAAACCACCAAAGATGCTACAGGTACCTGAGTCCCTTGAGCAGGGGGAGGATGCTCATACTGAAATCACCAGTTTCCCACTCAGAGGTTGTGCAGGATCAGCCAGCGGTGACTAACCCACAGCCACAGGTAAACTCCTCCAAATCAAGGAGTTAACCCTACATTAGCCAGCTGACCACCCTGCCACGGGAGTCACTGGGAGAAGTCCTGTGCTCAGAAGGGGACTACGTGAGTGATTTGTGGGGGGCAGAAAGGACTTGGATCAAGTGGACAGTGCCGTTCGCGCTCCGCCTCGGCACACAGCCCGGGGAGCGACGGCCAGGCAGCGCAGCCTCCGAGTCCGGTCTGCACCGGCGCTGAGCTCAGGCCAGGCCAGCGCCTTTGGTTCATGTGCCTGAGCGGTCTCTGAGCACAGAAAACGGATGAAACTAAAGAAGAACACCTGCTGCAGCGCTGCAGCTGATGTGCTCCAGCCACTGCAGGATGCCYGGTTCCCCGGGCCAGGCTGGAACGGGACTGCAGTACGCTCCCTGCGCCCCTGGCAACGGGTGCAGTGCAGCTAGCACGTCTGCACCCACCGCTGCTCAAAAAATCCCACCCCCTTGGTCTACAGTGGGAACAGCTCAGCACAGTACGGTGGTGCCGACCGACAGCACCACGTCGTCCAGGCACAAAGGTGATCGTTGCACAAGCCAGCGCTTGCACATCTGCTGCCCACATGAAGGCCAGCGGGCTGGAGATGAATCGGCAGACTTAGGGACAGCATGCTCCTGAGGATGATGGGGATGATGATGAGGAGTGAGGTGGTCTTTATCTTCAGGACTTCTAGAAGACTTCTTGCAGAATCAAGGTGCCTAAAAGAACAACGCAGAAGGCAGCAGGGAAAGCAGGGGCAGCCCAAGGCTAAGGAGCTGAATATTTCCTTTGGGCACCTGGGATCTAATCCATACACTGCTGCAAAATTCCCAGAACTACTGTTCAAGTCACTTACACCAACACTTGTCAAAAACAGCCACTAATAATGCGTTCCTCCTGTTCTGAATGCCCAGGTGGAGACTCTGAGGACTGATAAACAGAGCTCACTGCTCACAGCTACACTTTAAAGGGCTAAAAAAAGGCCAAGTTCTTGGGAAAGAAAAAGCAATTCTTAGGCTCTAAACTGGGGGCGCATAGTTAGTGGATGCTTTTGACAATTTTGACTTTATCTTCTCTTTGCCTCAGTTTCCCTTCTATAGAAAGAAATAATAATAGCTGAGAGAACAGTTACAACGGTTGGAAATATGAAATTCATCATAACTCTAGCATATGCCTAGCAAATGTAACCTCAAGCTGATCCACCATATCTCGGTCCTTCAGGCTTCCGTCCACCACAAGAACTGGGCACCAAGGTTTGCTGGAACTGTCCTGCCTGGTGTCATCCCTTCACGTTCCTGATGCACTCCTCCTCTCCCCGGGAAGTCCCGACAATTTCTAGCTTCTACTCAATGCAAAGCATTGAATGCAATGGCTCCAACCTCACATTTGGATTCATCCTCCTACTTCAGGCAGCCAGATAAACATTCGCAAGATGTTACCGTATGAAAGTTATAGTGAATTTATAATATTTATAATATACATATGAATTTGCAGTATTTTATACATGATTCATGATGCAAAGTATTAATTACAGATAAATTTTACTAAATCTCTGATCTCTGCTTCATCTTCAGACTACAAACAACCCTTTGCCATATTAAAAGATCCCACACCGACAAACACCACGGACAGACCCTCACCCTCTTCCTTTCAGCTCCGGCGTCCCCACGTCCGAGTTCTCGGCCCTTGGCTGAACAACAGTAACTAACGTTGAACTTTCCCAGTCGGACTCAACAGAAAGCAACGCGAGCTAGCCAAATCCACGGCCAGCCGTGGTTTAACACCGGGCTCCCCGTCAGCAGCACGCGGCCCCGCGCAGAGGAGCTCACCCCGCCTCGCTCCTGCAGGAAGCGTCAGACCCGGCCAGTCCCTCGGGAAGCGCCCGTCCGCCGGCGGCAGGAGCCCGGAGAGGAGCACGGGCCGGCCAGGCTGCTGCGGCAGAGCCCGCGCAGGGAAGCGCCTGCGCTGCAGGAGGTGAAAGGGGCCCGGCTGGAAGAGGATCTCTCGGCAGCTCCAGACGCTGCTGCCACCGCTGTCTGCGGAGCCGCTGGCCACAACTGCAGCCGCGGTACCCTGGCAAACCAAGCCGGGGACCTCCGCTTAAATCAAACTGTTCTGCTCTGCGCTGAAGCAGACTGGGCACGAGCTGGCAGCTAGTTCCAACGTCTCAGACAAGGGTGACAACAGAAAACTGACCATCCCCGGCTATTTAACTGACTCAACACAATGTGCCAGGGAAGGCCTGCCTACGTCCTCAGACTGAGTGAAGTGGCAAGGACCACCGAAGTACGAAGCAGAAGCTGGCTATTTCCATAAGCAAGGAGACTCTGTGGTAGCATGTCCAGAGGGAGGGAAGGAGTGTATCCACATCTGGCACTGAAACAGCTGTGTCGGGATATTGCACCAACCCTGGTCCTTGAGATGAGCAGATCCACCGGCTGATGGGGCAGGACTGGAAAGACTGCTCCGGCTTTCCTTCTGCTAACTAGTTCACAGGCACCAAAATAAAGAGAGCCGTGTTACAGGATTCCTGCCTCAGAGTAGGAAATACTTAAACGATGAGAGGTAGCCACAGATTCTAAGAGCAGGTCCTACGCACCGTGCAGACCAGCCACAGGATTATGGGCGAATCATGGGGGCACCAAGCTCGTTTTGAAGACACCACACCTTGACCACCCACCTTTCCCTGCAAGTGTGTGAGCACGCGTGTACACTGGGGATGTTCTTGGTGTCCCCGGAAACCTGCCACGGCAGGGTGAGATGTGCTGCTCTTGCACCCACAGGCTATTTGCAGGGTGGAGAAGGCAACTTTATTCCAGAAGTGAGAGCTGAGCTTTTCCTACTCAGCACCCAAATACCCATTCTTTCATAGGAGATTAATGACCCTKCTCTGACCTGGAAGAATACATTGTGCAGCCACAACCAGGAGAAGGGCACAAGATGATCCCACCAGCCTCCTGTCTGCCATGACCTGCGCCACCCTGCTCTCTGCTGCCTCTTCTTCCCTCAATGTCATTGTCCCCCATGGCGAGCAGCGGTATGCCAGGGAAACAGGTTTTCCCTTTTCTTTGTTAATTCTTCCCTCATTACATTTGAAATTCCACAATCAGTGTGCACTGTAATTGTCGAATTTGATGCTAATGATTAATGAATTAAACATGGATCCATCAATTAGTCCTCGGAGAATAATTCTGCATAAAGCAGCAGATAATGTAATTACAGTAACAAAGATAATGAGATGTTAACATCGACAGAGCCCGACGTGACATGATCACAGCAGGCTCAGCAACCCCGGCCTGGGGGAGCCAATCCCTCACTCTGCAGAGGCAGAGCATCGGGGGGCAGCGCACACGCACCGGGCCCGGCGGAGGGGGGGACCCGCTGCCACGACGCTCCCCCAGCCCCAGTGGCCAGGCAGGCGCCGGCAACGGCGAGGTGCTCTCCTCCCGCCTGCCTTGTGCAAACATGCTCCCGGGCTATCTGCTCTGGAAGCGACAACAACGCGTGCTGCTAGGCATCAGAAGGAACCCGGCAAAAATCCCGCAGCTGCTTGGAAACCCAGCAGCTCCTCCAGCCCAGGCTGGGCTCCCAGGCGCTTTGCTGAGCGGCTGAGACCAGCACAGGCTCCCCTTCACCCCGTCTGGCGCAACAGCCGAGGGGAGAGGCGAGCTACCCACGCACAGCGCTTCCAGGGCTCTTCCGCACGTGCCCGAGGAGCCTGGCCGGCTGGCCCCGGCCAGCGGAGCTGTGAACCAATGCAAGCACTCAGCCAGGGGACGTCTGGACCCTCCTCACTTAAGAGCAAACACGAGCGTCAGCCAAGACACTGCACCCCAAGCAGTGCCTCCACCACCTCCACACACTTCAGAAAACGCTCTCCCTCGGCTACAGAAGCAATCCTGCAGCAGCAGGAGGAGGAGGAGGAGGAGGAGGAGGGCTCACACGCAGCCCGCCTGGACACACGTGTCAGACCGTGCGGACTGTTCCTCAGGGCGAAGGCGACCAAGCAGCCTCAGCCCCTTCCAGCTCTTCCCCCGCGTAAAAGACTCCAGTGCTTAAGCTCACACCCCTGCACTGAGACCAACTTGGCTCATCCTGCTTGGCCTCCTCTGCGCCAGAGACACTGGTGCAATCTTTGCTCTCCCGCACCGCTTGGCAGCAAATCCCATGGGAGGTTCATGGTCCTCAGCGAGCTGGAGAGCCCCACACTGAGCCACTGCAGAGAAAGGCAGAGCTTCCTCCTTTAACCTCCTCCCCTAATACCATGCTCTGGCTCTCCCACGCTTTGTTTGCTTTAGTCCCATCTCCAAGCCACCTAGCCCAGCCGCCTGTGCAATGCTGGCCAGAAAAATCTCACTTGGGACTGCTGCATTAGCTCAGCATTTCTGGCTGAGGTAGAGCATCTGCACTGCTTCTGCCTGCTAGATCAGCCAGCCTTCTGCTGTCGGAAACTGTGCCTCCATGTAGCTGCTTGCAACCACAACAATCTCAGCAATCTCTGCTGATTTTTCCTTACACTTCAACTTCTCATTTGAAGGTACGTTTTCCAGTGTTCAGCTGCTTGGCTTCCTTTTACATTCCTCAGCTGCAATGCAGTGTCAAGGATAGGCTCGTGTGCTCTGTGCGTGCCCATGTTAAGTGTGCATGTGTGTAAGTGCACAGGCGTCACATACCACGTTTTCAGGCAGTATGCTTCGTGCCCTTTCCCCTGTGTTGACTGCTTTGCAGTAGGTCCCTACAAACCTCTGCAAAGCAAGAACGCAGGGCTGCAGCTGTGCTGAGTCTCTCATGCTGATTGACATTGTCTCCGTATTTTTCTTGTGCTACCATCTGTCCTTCCCCACTAAAAAATTCCTTTTCATCCAGTCTGCACTTTGAATAAGAGCTGCCCTCATTCTTCAAGCCAGAAACACACACTGAATGAGATACAGATGGGGCAAAGAAGCAGAAAGGGTGAGCTTGCTGAACTACAGCAAAGCTACACCTGGGGATCCCTGAGGAAGAGTGCAAGAGAAGCGATATTCCAGTGGGAAGAGGACCTGCAGGGATCTGAAGGAGACACCTGACCCAGCACTGCCACACGTGCAGTGAATACATGCTGCCAGGTTCCACACTCACAGCCAATTTATACCCAGAACACAGCAACCTTAAGCTCCGGCAGYGAGCGCATCCCTTTCCTGCCCTCTCCAACCCAACCACCACTTGGGTTTGCCTGGCACGGGACACACTGCAAGGTGGTGCTCGCACTCCGGCTGGTGAGGTCCGTGTCACCCCGCGAAGCTATGTGCCCAGAGYTCACCTGGGGCACTGCTGGGGACCGTCTGCTCCAGCTGCGGTCGACAGAAGCTGCCCGTGCTCGGTGTGCCCAGCAATCTGGCCCAGAACTGCTCCAACCCAGAAACCCAGAATAACACAGGAGTTTCCATCGCTGGACCATAGCCAGCACTATCTCACCTGACCAGGGATTTACAAGACCGAGAAGTAATTGCCAAGAACCCTTTCTCAGCTTTCTCCAAAGGCCAGTACCCACTTGTGCTCTTCCTTTGAGACTTTAGGAGTCTTCACAGTTCCCACTGCTTGTGGAGAACTTCTAGCTGTTTCAAAAAAGTCTTTTAGCAAGTATCACTGTCCTCTTAGGACAAATCTGACTCCGAAACCCAGATGCAGGGATGCTCTGACTGACCTAGGTGCTTTTGGTGGTCTCACTTCTAGTTGTGGAAAATTAGACAAACAGACAGGCACAGATGGATCCTTCAAAGTCTCTGGGAGTCTTTGACGTGAACAGGATAAGTATATGTGCCTATTTCTGTGCAGCCTGATTTGCAGCATGAGCAATTGCTTCTCCTAGCACCCGGTGCTGCTGCAGTATTAGGTCTGGGGAATCAGAGCACCAGGACGCCTCTTCTGTGCTCATCTGACGCTCTTCTGCCGCCCATCACCAGCTGTCCGGCAGTGCGGAGGAGGAGGAAAAGTGAGCAGGGGACGGAGTCGCTGCTGGGAGAGGCAGGCAGGCAAGAACGGCTGGGAGCAGGAAGAAGTGAGCAGGGGAGGAGAGCACAGGCAGAAAAGAGGTCAGGGATGAAGGAGCCACATCCACTGGCTGTTGGAACAAGCGCCTTGTTCCTACGTCCCAGCATGGCCCAAGTGCCCAGGAAACAGCCGAGCACCTTCCCAGCCAACGGTGCTTCCACCTCCTGACACAGGAGGCTCGCTCCGAGAGCGACGGTGTTCAGCCGGTCCAGTCCTTCACCAGACCGAGGGTATAAATCTGCCGACRAGACAAAGAGCAGAAGGTCTGCTCTTCAGAAAAGGATGGGTCTTTTAGCTGTATTACAAAAATGTATTAAAGGGAAAAAAAAGCATCTTTATTATAAAGTTAAGATACCAAAAGTTGGAAAATGCCAAGACGGAGTCTGTCAGGACAATTCTAGTGTGAGCCGCATGCATACGCCCTGCAATGCAGCCTAAGGGGTGGCGTGTTCCACGGACACCCAGCACCAGCCGGGCAGGGCACCCCGGGCAAAGCGCCGCGGGGGGCCGCACAGCCCGCCCGGGCCGGGGGAGGAAGGGAGAAGGGGCCGGCGGGATGGGGACGCGGGCGAGTACTCTGCAGCCCGCGGAGGGTTGCGCGCCCCTTGCACGACGATGACCTCCCAAGCGCCCGCGGCCCGGTGCGCCCCGCGGTCCCCTCCAGCCTCCACAGCGCCGGCGCAGGTGCCCGACAGCCAGCTGTGGCACCAGGGCCGCACCGATGCCAAGGCCGTCCGTAAAAGCTCCAGCTGCCACCGGAGAGGCGCGAGTGGTTTGGATGTGTGCCTGGGGCCGAGGTGGGGGCCTGCGAACCGCCTCCCGAGCCCTGGTGATGGCTGGTGGTGTCGATCCTTCCCAGGAGACACCACAGGCCTGGCAGCACCACCGCGTCCCCCACCGTCCCCCCAGGAGGGCGGGCAGGAGCCCCCGCCCCGCCGCGGGGAGGAGGGTGCCGGCAGCGGGGATGGGAGAGCCCATGGCTGCCCCCACCACGGCTGGGCCAGGACCGCGCAGGAACAGCCCCAGCTGTGGCACAAGGCAGGGACGGAGGAGCCCGGCTGTGGCACAAGGCAGGGACGGAGGAGCCCGGCTGTGGCACAGGCCAGGGATGGAGGAGCCCGGCTGTGGCACAAGGCAGGGACGGAGGAGCCCGGCTGTGGCACAGGCCGGGGACGGAGGAGCCCGGCTGTGGCACAGGCCGGGGACGGAGGAGCCCGGCTGTGGCACAAGGCAGGGACGGAGGAGCCCGGCTGTGGCACAGGGCAGGGACGGAGGAGCCCGGCTGTGGCACAGGCCAGGGACGGAGGAGCCCGGCTGTGGCACAGGCCAGGGACGGAGGAGCCCGGCTGTGGCACAGGCCAGGGACGGAGGAGCCCGGCTGCGCTGGGAGCGTGGGCAGAGCTGTGCAGGACGGGGCCGTGGCAGGGCTCATACTGCCAAACCCCACCAGCACCTGCAAGTACGGGTGTCCTTTGGCTTCAGCTGCATTTGGAAGGTGCTGACCGGTGCCCGCAAGAGAGGATTTCTCCCCAGACAGACACCAGAGAATGCCCATTTTACTCAGGGCCTTTAGACCACGCCAGGAACTGACCGCCCGCTTTGGGGTTCCCTCCTCACGGCGCAGGGTGCAGTTGGACAGAACTGCCAGTGCTTCCCGCTCTGTTCTGACTAGTTACCTCCATGCAATGCACCCTGAATTTTCCAGCCTAGTTTATCTTGCCTCAACAAGACGGAAGACTCAACTATAAAATACAGATTCAYTAGTGATGCTAAAACATCTGACTTTTCACTCCAAGTTCAGAAAGAAATTGTTACAAAGACTAAAAACATGTAACGCTGTCTTAGTGTCCATCAGCAACACCACTTCATGTCTGCACCCCTATCTAGCTCCAAAAGCTGGGGTTCAGCATCCGCATGACCATCCCCTCCATCAGAGAGCTAACCGATCCAAGCGCTGAAGCCAACATGGAAGCTGACAACCAGCCTTATCTCTGCCGTGGCGTGCTTCCCCGTGTAACCTTAAGCTGTCCGTGCTGTATCCCCGTGCTCCCATGTCATGCCAATGCACTACAGATGGCTTATTGAGGCACTGGTGCCTTTGCTACTCTAAGGACTTCTTGGGCTGTTTTTATATTGGGAGTAACACTTTACAAATCATAAGMAGCATTTACCCTCTTTATATCTTTATCCATGTATCGCTTATACCTTTAACATATTCTTAGCCTTCATGCACATCAGTTGCAATATCTTCTCATCTAAGTGACGAGATGTATTGTTCAGGTGTGCTCATGAAGGCGAGTTCCGCTCCCCCCTGACTTGCGGCTTTCCAGGAATCCATTACATTCCCCTTCTTCCCCGCGTGTCTCCCAGGATAAGGCCACTCATTTTCCTGATGTAGGATGCTTGGCCCAAAGAAGTCTTACGATCACGACTGCGGAAGGTGGAGCACATACATTCAAGAMCCCCCTGCCCTAGGCAAAGGAAGGATGGCTCCAACAGACAAATGACGACTTCGCTGTCCCTGACCACATCTGTGCCACTAAAGGGATTCTTTTTGTAGTGGAACACAAGAGCCATCAGGGCCCTTGCTTAAAAACCTGTGTCAGCGTGGGGTACTGAGCGGGACAGTAGCGTGCACCATAATGTCAGAGGACCAAGCGGTTCAACAGTAGTCTGCAACAGGTCTCCAAAGAAAACCTAGGGCACAAGAAGGTGGCAGGAAAGTGCCACGGAAATATCTAGGCATATGAACGATGCTTCTGGAAGGCATACCCAAATTGTTCTTGGATGAGCTCCCCTGGGCTGGCACCTCCCAGGCGTCCTCTTGGTCTTCCAGGCCATAACTGGGGAGATGGTGAGCACGATGCACAARCAGCAAATCCTGCGTTGAGCCTCAGATGAGGAACACGCTCGAGTCCACAGAGGTCCAGGCGTGGGGCTCCGCTTCCCCGGCYGCTCTGCGTGGCCAGGCCTAACTGCGCACAGCACTGCCTGCAGCTAACACAGCACAAGGGCTGCGAGCGGGCAGAGGGGACACGGGCCAGCCACCGGCGCCTCAGCATTGCCTGATGTTGAAGGGCTTGATTTAGGGCTCAGCCGTAAATGTTGTACTAATGCTGGTTATTTGCATTTAGYTAGCTCTAAACCTGTTAACAGACCCTGTGCTTGATCTCAACTACTCTTCCACCTCTGGATAGTCTCTTTACCACCAAAATTTCATACTAGAATAAAAGTTAGGAGGACATTACAGTTGCAAAGTGAAGAAAAAATAGCACAGAAAAGCAGAGACCATTCTGCCAGGAGCTCTTGGCAGCCCAGGAGGAGATTAAGTGCTCCAGAGCTTCCAGTAACCAACTTCCAAAACTTTGATCAAATCCCGATATATTTTCCAGAAGACAAAGCAAAAATAAAGTTCCTAATTGAGGACAAAACAACTGCTTCTAGGCAATCTTTGCACCAAATCTCTCAAGATTTACAGCTCTTGGAGAAGAAYTTTTAATATTGRCAAAACGAATACRGAATCACAGAATGGCTGAGGCTGGAAGGGACCTCTGGAGGTTGTCTTGYCCAACCCCCCTGCTCAAGCAGAGCCACCCAGAACAAGTTGTCCTGGACTGTGTCTGGACACTTTTTGATTATCTCTGGGGAGGGAGACTGCAGAACCTCTCCGGGCACATACAACATCATATTTGCTTACAAGCTCCACAAAAAGCAAGCCTTAGGTGGACATAAGGCAGCTGCAAAGTCTGACAATGTTCTGTGCCTCTGAAAACAGAGTTTACAATGGGAACACATGCAACCTAGAATAAAACTAACTCTGACTACAGTAAAGTTGCCTTCCTTAATGCTTTAAATACCAGGGTACAATCATCCATTCTCAGAGTCCCACGGATTTAACAAATACAAGCTCCTTCCCCCTTCTTACTTTATTTAGCTCCAAGCTGTACTGTCTGTACCTACTTTGGAGGTTATTTTGAATCACCACCAGAGTGCTGCATATGTGTATTTTATCCACATACAGGGCAGTGTGAGATATTTTTTTTTCTCCTCCTCCTCTTTATCTACTTCTTCTTTTCTTGCCCCTTGGTAAGGACTGTGCATCTGGTGGACATTAATTAGYACACTCACTTACCTTGGCGGAGCTCAGGTCACAAGGAAACCATGGACCACCTGCTTTGAACTCTAAACACAGGCCATTTGGTTTTACCCAGACACTCCTGTTGTAAAACAGCAGATCATTCAGGTCTCCAAAGCCCATGTCCTCTGAAGATTAACTTGTGTGCTGGCAGAGAACTGCAAATTTTGAGGCGCTCCCTCTCCAGCTGCCCAAAGCATGTATTAGATGACAGATGCCCAGTGGACACCAGTAACAGTCCCATCCCTAGTCCCAAAGGAGGCAAAACTGCAAAGTCCCTGCCAATTTGGTGCAGGGCAGATTCTTTACGGACCCCAAATCCAGTATTCTGCATTACACAGGGGTAYGAGCAAGTCACCTCAGAGGATTTTTATCATGTCAGCGCACTTACCGTGGCGACTGCATCGTCAGCTGCAATCGGTCTTGGAGGCATCAGAGTGAGTTGMAAAAATTCCTCACAAAACATCTTAMCATTTGTGTACCAGGAGAAAAAAAAACTTTCTGATCGATGCAGACAACCACCCAAAGCCAAGACACATAAAATCTGATTAAGGTTGCTGTCTTAATGCCGAGCCCCGTGCTGATGCGTGTGCTCTGGGTAGCACAGTAGCTGTTCTGCTCGGGGGCCCAGAGAGAAGACAGTGAACAGGGGATCTCAAATTCACAGCTTTCTACATAAGAAAAGACCACCGTATCCATCCAGTTTGATCCCCCACACACGCAGCGACACACACATGAGCTGGATTAAAGCATATCTTGTAGAAAGATAACTAATCTCATTTTAAAGGCTTCAAGCAGTGCTAAGTCCACCAGCTCTCCAGATAAACTATTCCAACATTTAATTACCCTCCCTGCTAGGAAACTACATCTCCTCTCAAGTTTAAATTGCTCTAACTTCAGCCTCCACGCACTGCGTCTCCTCAAGCTTTGTCAACCAGACTGAAAGGCCTCGCACAGCGCTCACTTCTAGGTGCTGCTTTTCCAAGCAGCAGTAATCAGTAATCAAGTCACATCTCAATCTGCTCGTGCACGCCCAACAGGACTGAGATGACTGTTGAAAGCAGGATACAGGGTTACGTGGGCATTTGGTTTGACATCACCGTAAGCTTTTCTGTGATTTGTCTTTGAATTCTTCCTACAGCTCTGATAACCTGCTCTAAGTAGGAGCGCAGACAAAGCACCCTAGAAATGCACGCCCGAGAAGTGCCTCTGTACAGAGGCAGGAATTGTTACCACATTCGGGCATGCTGAGAGTGTACAGCGGTGGTGAAGAAATGACAGTGCACAGTGGAGAGCCGCGGCAGAAAACAGGCAGAGTCGCACATCCTTGGTCAAAAAAGACAGTAATCGCAATCATTCACTGGCAGTTTATCTGGTCTGCAGACTAATTCTGACTCTACAGAAACAGCAGTTTGGGTTCAGTAGGGCTTATTATTTCACACTCGGCACCACGCAAACACAGAGATGTTAGYGTGCTCCATTCCCTATGTTGTGTGTGATGCTGAGGACCCCGGCCAGCTCCTGGAATTCACTCCAGCTGCACCCCTTCTCACGAGTCCTCAGCTCCAGAAAGCTGTGAAGCACAGTGCCGACAACACCCGGACCACTGGACGCAACCGGGGTGCAGAGCAGGACTGAACAGAAACGAGGATGTGGTCACCCAAGTTCACTCAGTGGCACAGTGTGCAGTACCAGATTATGAGGGATTTCTGTTATCAGCAGCATTATCAGCACTCCCTCGTTGTGCCGAAGAGCGGAGCGGTACCCGTACCCTGCTGTACTAGACTGCTGCCAACAGTTGGCTGGGAAGAATGCATGTGGAAACTGTCCATCCTGGCCAAGTACACCAACCCTGAGGACAAAGTAAGGCATGTCAATGCCCGGGGAAACCTGGGCAGGAAAGCTCTAAGTTCAACAGCTCCCCTGGGCAGGACGAGATACCTCTTGTGGCAGGAGAAGCAGTAAGCAGTGTGGCATGAACTCCCTGAGAAACCAGAGAGCCTCCCAACCTCACCTCTCACCGCTCCCTGTGGCAGCTGTGCCTCTTGAATGTGCACACGGAAGAATAATAATTACAAAACAAGCCCCTCACATTACTATTTCTCCAGGGGACAGTGAGGAGGAAAAAAGGGGCCACAAAAAAGGAAAGACACAGAAGAGGACTTGCCAGCAATCAAGAGACATCCCTGGTTGAGATCTCCTTTGTTTTAGGGAGCAACAGCTTCCCACACACAGCAACTCATCAGACTCAAGCGTTTCCTCTCAGGGAGTTCATGCCACTAGTTAAAGCCCTTCTACTCCTTCTTCTGTCCTGGACAYTAACCAGCATAAAATCCCAAGAGGAGCTTACCTGAGACCCGCACAGAAATGCCAACACCCCGCGAAGGCACTCGCGAAGAGTGGTGAAAGCAAGAAACTCCAGAATAGCTTTTTCGCTTCCAGCTCAGCAAAGCCAGGCACTGCTGATGCACCGGAGGGAAGGATGGCCGCCAGCTCTGCGGCATCCACACCAACGCTTACCTGTGCCTCCCGTCAGCTGTGTGCTGCTCCTCTCCTTCGCAAGCCCGTTGGCTTTGGGGCTAGCGCTGGGTGCTGCTGCCGTTGTTGCCCTGGGTAGCCGCTTGCCCGGTACCTTCACTGTAGTTCTCAGCAGATCGATTTCCTTCCCATGGACGTTCTGCATGTAATCCTACAGCAGAGGGGCAGAATGGTTCAGGATCAGCCCTGCCCTGGCCCACCACTCTCAGCACCCCTCTCATTCACATACTCAAAACTAAAACCTGGATCCTTTCATCCACATGGTGTCTGGTCAACAGACAGATGGTCAGCCAGCAACTTGGAGGTGATTTGGGAGCTCATCACATGCTGCTTTCCCTTGCACTATACTGAAGTCAGGCGGGCTAGAGGTAAAAGACCCCACGACTTCCCCAGTGTCCACAGCCAGCCGTTTTCTGACAACGTGGATGCAAAGCCTTGACTGCGACCTGCCTTCTTCCCGTGACTAGCTGGTGCGTTAGAACTGGCACAGGAGAAGTGCCAGGTCTCACTTTCGGTGCCCAGAACTAGTCAGCTCTGATATGAATAACATCAGGATGTTGCCACGGGCAGTCAGATGCCATGACAAGCCCATTTGTGAAAGCCTGGCTGGGGATCAGAGATTAGATAGAGCAAAAGAGCATGTAGGTGGCAGGCAGTTCTTCTTCCCCGTCATCCGTTGTCTTTCTAATCACAGCACTCAGCTATAATAGCTAATAATATAATATAGTATGGTGTAAGTAATGGGATACCTGGAAATTCCCTCTCGGGTCACAGCTAGCATAATTCAAGCCCAAAACAAATCAGGATAACTCCCTTGTACGTTCATCTGCATAGCTTTACATTATTCAAAACTTAGTGCTTCCACCATTTCTTCTGGTAGACTATTTATTGTACGACCAAAAACTCCACATGCAGACTGTTAATATCATCCTGCACTGCTTCCTAATAGCACCTCATCTTTCGGTCAAAATAAGGCTGCAGACCTCCAGCCGCTCCCGAGAGCTATGTCCTGTCCCAYGTCTCCCATCCCTTCCCTGCTCACAGGGCACTGCAGCTCTCCCCTAGCCCCCTCCGATGCGGCTGGCTCTTCCTTGGGCTCACGCCCCAAGAAGACCTGACCAACGTGATCTCCAGAGAGATGCACAGAGGGGACTGCCCTGCCCTGCTCTTGGGCAGACCTCAAGGCAGCAGGGACCGAAAGCTGAGCTAGAGACTCTGGGAGGAATCACGACGCGGACGCACCCTCCCCTGGCTCTCTGCGCTGGGGATGTGCACTGCAACTGGGAGAGGAGTGGCAGCAACCATCCAGGGTGAGACTGCGGCTGCTGCAGGGAGGCTTGGGCTTGCTCCAGTTCACAAGGAGGTCACCAAAAAGATTAACTCAGAGCTGGTTCCTGTCTGCTTCCAAATCCAAGAAGACAAAGACACGAACAAGATCAGTCTAAGACCAACCGTTCTCCCAATCCTTGGCTCCAAGAAGCAGGCGAATGGGGTCTGCATGGGCAATGCTCTGTGGTCTCAGGTGAGCACCTGCAAGGGTTACAACCTCTCAGCAGCACCTCAACACCTTGGTTTGAACTCTTATCTTTCCACGGACCCCTGTGCAGGCATCCAGTCCTCAGAGCAAACCCAAGAGATGGGGCAGCGTGGCAGCACACCCTTCTGCGCTTCCAACTTCTGGGTGACTTGACCTCAGATGACACGCAGACACCCTTTGGTGCCTTGGGCAATTCCTAGATAACCAGCCCGACCAAACATTGCTCCCAGCTGTTCCCGGCTGGGTGGGAGCCCGGTGGCACCCCTGGGCAGGGAATCTCAGAGGGGCTGGAGGATTTTCCCTAACTCAGCACAATTGCTGCAGTAGCCGGCTGCCTGCCGGAGAGAGCGGTCACCAGCGCACTGCTTTTATTACATGCTATAAAACAGCAATTTCTTCCCAAGCCTCCTCGCTAATTACCCAGCCAGTTCTCTCATTTCATTTTATTACTGGAATTAACAACGAGTTCAAAGCGTGGAAAGCTATTAAGATGTGTGATTAAGCCACATTCAATTAGTTTCTACAAACAATTTAATTGATGTTGCAGATAGAATTAACAGAAGGTGATTGTGTGAATGGCTCCACTGGCTGCAAAATGGGAGATGCTTTCTCTCTAGCTCTGCGCAGCACAGCACAGCCTGGCCAGCGAAGCTGGGCTGAACCACATACTCCTTCCTCACGAGCAGAAGCATTTACTCTCCAAGGCTTTGAGAAAGTGATAGGAAACCACACCAGACTCTTCATAGAACTTGTTCTTTTCCTGTCACTGAGTACACTCACAGAAAGGTAAGGAAAATGCAGATGCAACAAGGAAAGCTGTGCTGAATCCAGGGATCTGACCCCCAAGCACTCCTGCCTTCAGCAAGAGCTGCTGCCCACTGCCCCAACTCCAGGCATCCTGCTTGCAAAGTCTCTGAAACCGCTGACTGTTCCAGAGCGGAGGCAGAGGTGGCACCTGAGAGCAGGAACGCCCAGCTCCGTCGGAGCCAAGCATAGGTCCAAGCAGATATGCTTCCATCAAGGAGTCACGGAACACTTGATTTCAGGGCTGGACCCAGCTCACCTGAGCGCTCTCTGTCAACCTGTGACTGCAAACCCACAGTTTAAGCCTGACTCCCAGTGAGGAAACTTCAAAGTGGGGCTGGAGGTGCCAAGATACAGACCCAGAAACAGGTTGAGTGATAAACACCCAAAAGCAGATGAATAGCCCCACCAGGAAGCTTTCGGTTGGTAAAATCAGAAGTATGACCCAGCCAGAGCCAAGCAGTAGTTTTCATCCGATGGGGCACAGACACATCTGGAGCAGATATGTCTACTGGAGGAAAAACAAGAAAGGCAGGGCTGCTGATCCCTGGGGTACCTACACCCATCCCAAGAGGGACAGAGAGAGAACATAACAGAGATGCAAGAGAAGAGAAGTCTAGGCAGGAATTGCCCTGAATCATGCCAAGGAAAAGCCATTGGGAACACAAAAGCAGCACAAAAATGCTCTGGGGCTTGAACATCCTGACAGGGGCTGGGAAAGACCCTCTAACCACAGGGCTCAGCCATGCCCTCAGGGACGCCTCTGCTGCACCCTGAATTCTGCCATCCCCCAGACACGGCAGCAGGGGCTCACCCTGAGCGAGGCAGGGGAGAAGCTGGGCCTTCACATCTCAAGAAGGAACTTCAGGATGCCTGTCGCATGTCTCCTTGACTGAGGATCCTGCACACTTGTTCTTGCCAGCAGCTTACCTCACCACGTGCCTGCTGGCCTGGGAGCTGCTGCCACAAATGGAAGTGACCAAGAAGCACGTGCCCTTCCTCAGGAACACGGGTTTTGTTGGTGACTCGGGATGTTTGACCCTACCGTGCTCTGCTTGTGTCATCCTGTGAAAGGACACGGGAACTGCCTTCATGCCATGGGAGACAAACCCGGTGACAACCGCACTGCAGCATCTCCCGATTCACTCTAGAAGACGGGGAGGAGAGGATATAATGGGGCATCCTCTTCTGGACCACCTCTTCCTCCAGGCTTCCTTCCTGCATCTGTCTTCTCCAAGCAGGTCATAAACCAGATATCCAGAGAGAAGGCAAGGCAAGGCAAGGCCTTTGCTAATCAGAACAGCACACTGGTCACCAAAGCCTTTGTCAGCATCGCAGTAAAAAACGTAACACGATGGTAGGTGTCATGGCTCTTTTCCCCAATTCTCAGGGAGGCAATGCCACGGAGGGAGCATGCAGACCCCCCCACCCTTGCAGAAGTCAGAGCTGGGCAGCAAGCAGCTCTGCGTTCGGTGGCCCACATGTAATTAGTCCTTGCTCTAGGTAAACATACAGGGCAATACAACACCTATCTTGGGTGCAAGGTTCAAAGCTTTCAGTGAAACCTAGGGGAGGAGAGGCCCATCTTGTACCTTTCTTAGCAACGGGCTGTGGATCACCAGTAGCACCAGGTGGAAGCAAACCAGATTTTCGCTTGGGGCAACATAGTAATGAAATGAAACTCTGAAAAAGTGCAGTAAGGAAAGCAAGTGACATCAATCCAGATCACCCCCTGAGGAAGAAATGGTGTAAAAAGGAGAGAAGCCTAGTGTGTAGCAGCATCATCTGAGAGCAGTTAAACAACATCCCAGAAATTATTCTGCCTCTACAGCTGATTGTAATAATGGCCTATGATGTCTCCGATGGAAATGTGACAAACCCACACGCGCATGTGAGCACACACGCAGAGCAGGCAGCAGCAGCAGCCATTCCCTCCCAGTTTGGTTCTATGAAGACCAAGAAATGGGGTTACAAAGTCAGGGAACTGCAGAGCCAGACAGTATGGTACAGGGATTGAAGTCAAAAAGGAAGAAAACTGTTCTCTAAGCTCCCACAAATTAAGGGAAGGAAATGCAATGACTGGCTTTCCAGTGTAAGGATAGGAGGGTTAAAAGGCTCAGTGGCTCAGGAGCTGGATGACTGAGCACTGCAAGCCCATGAGTTAGAGACGCAGCGTTAGAAATGAGGAGAAAGACTCTGAGGCTCAGAGCACTCCAACGCCCGTGTGTCTGAGGAGACTGGGGACAAATCGAGGGCCCAGGAGCATTGAGGAAGCACAGGACCTTGCTCTTCTGCCTTTAGCCCCGGAGAGCGCTCCAGCACCCCTAAACCGCCCTGCCCCAAGCTCCGCCGGGCGCTCCCCAGCCGCTGCCAGGCTGTCCTGCTGCAGCACAGGGTGCTGTGGCCTCCGTGTCACAGGTGTGTCTGTCCGTGGCTCACTGTCTCGGCAGCAAACTGTGCTCAAGAGGGAACGGGGAAGAAGTCATTAGCCCCACAGTGGGGAGGCGACAGAGATGGATGGGGAGGCAGCTGTGCGCCTGAGCCAAGCAGTGGAGAGGATCAGAGATGCATCGAGTGACAGCTCAGCTCGGCAGGCTCTGCACAGGCACCTCATCTCCATTACCCAATACCTAGCAGCCAGGAAAATTATTCCACACCCACATGGCACCATCAGCCGTGGCTGCAAGGAGTTCTCCGCCTGCTCCTCACCCCAGATGCAGGGAGGCAGCAACCCCTGCCTTAATGGACTGAGCAAGAGAAACGGAGAAAAGAAAGATGCATTTACTTAGCATAATTCTGTGCAGAGCATGTTCCTATCAGCTTTTCCCACCCAGCCTGGCACTGCAGAGACAGCCTTCATGAGAGGGAAGAGGTTTCCTCCAGACCCTGGTAAAAAACAGCTCTGCTGAATACGCCCGCCCTGTCGAGGGCTAGTGCTGAACCTCCTGCGCAGGGCCCTGCTGCGGGCAGAGACTGGGGCTCCCATCCGCTGCCAACCCCCTCCCAAGCAACTCTGTGACTGTGGCATCTGCAGGAGGACCTGCAGCAGCAGCCACAGCATGAAGGAGGACACTGCTCTGTCCCACCCCGCTCCTTTACCCAACCCAGCGCAGTACTTACATGCAGGCTGGGGTGGTATGTGAGGACTCCGTTGTCACACAGCGTCACATACTTCTTCTTCCACTCCTTGTTGAGAGACTTGCCACTGCGTTTGAGGAGAATGCCCTAAGAGAGAAGTGTCAAGAGTCTCAGACCTTGTTTGGCCCAGGCACCTCCTGCTCAGCTCCAGCACTGCCCCTTGCAGGAGACCGGTCTTTGAAGAGACACAAAGATCAGGATTCAAGAAAACATCTTCCAGGTTGGCCTTCCCAACAGCATTTTCCCTGGGACTGGTAGGAAAAGGGCTGCACCCCTTTCCTCACCAGCCCCAGCATGTCTCCACAGACAGCCCACCTCCCATTCTCAGAGACGAGGGTCTCCACAATGCTAGTACTGGAGCCCAGATCCTCTGAGGGACCTATCACATACTCTGCTGTCCCAAATCACTCCCTCTAGGCAACTTTTCTTGTGCTGAAGAACAGTGCCAACACAAGGCAGAAGCCAACTTCACCACCAACCAACACTGCTTGCTCTGTTATCACAGTGCTCCCAGACCTTCTTCCATCACCAAAAGCACAGCCAGAGGGATGGTCAAGGCAAGGACAATTTGGGACAGGCAGGGGTCAATCAATGGAACAACACTCCAAGATACAGGTCTCAGAAAGGATGCATATTCTCTTGCCTGCTTGGAATTCTTTCTTAGAGACATCAAACAAATGGAGCTAGGGACACATTTCAGGAGGTAGAGCAGGTCCTGGGCAGCTGAGACATTGGTTCACCCCTCTTCCCCATCAGGATTTTACATGAGACCCATCCTGTGGTCTTCAGGCACAGCACACTCCTAGGGCCTGAAAATGATTGTGCTCACATGCCCTGAAGCTCCCTCGTCCCACCAGCCCAACCCAGAACTAAATTCCATTCATCTGAACCAACACTCAGAGCTTGGACCCTCCTAACCCTCTCCCCATCCAGTTCTGCCTCCCCAGGAGATCTGCTTCTAGCAGCAATTCATCATGCACCAGGTAAGACCAGAGGTGGAGAGGGAGAAGGAAGGCAGGGCAAGAAGCCAGGCACAAGGGCTCTGGAGCAGGGACTGGGGACAGAACATCAAGTATTCTGCTGGCAGGGAGGAAAGGACAGCACAGGGGGACAAAAGTACGAATGAATAACAGAGTCTGGGAAAAAGCTGGATCTACCAACTGTCGGGCCCGGGCCCTCCAAAAGCACTGTCTGGACAGACATACAGACTGGCTGTTCCTATCGTGGCAAAAATCTGGGCTCCAGGCCAGCACCTCCTCAAAAACCTGGACAGAAAGTCTCTGTCCTGCCAGCCTCGGCATATTTGGGGGCCCCGTCCCACTGCCTAGAGACTGAGGCTGCTGCGCCTGCATGATGGAAAAACACAACAAAAAGTTGTAGGGTTTGGCACATGCTGGGGTAACAACGCTGCCAGACATGACCATGAAATCGGCAATAAATGACGCAGAAAAGGCAGAAGTGCTCCATGACCGCTTAGGTCCRGTACTTGGGAAGCAAACAGTGTGAAAAGGAAACGCCTCCTACTCGTGCACGGGAGAGAAAGTTAAAACAGAGCGGCAAAAGTTAAGCTGTGTTGGTGGCAGGATCTGATCCCTTGCCTTCAAGAGCTCCAGGAGAATTAGCTGAAGAGCTCACTCAGCAGCGGTTAAAAGGTGCTGATTTTAACATGCCTTGGAACATGGCAGCAGTCCGAAAGCTCATGCTTTGCCAAGATCTGCCAGGGGAAAAGCAATGACCCTTGTAATTACGGCCACTTAGCCGGACACTTACACTGGGCGAAACTGTGGAAAAGCCACCACAAGAAGTGATCAGCAAAGAATGAGAGGACAGCAGTGTAACTAATGCCAACCAACGCGGAAACAGGTCACCAGAGAGGTTTGATCCTACCTTTGGTAAGATTGCGATATCTGATGACAATAGTAACTGTGTTGACAGCATTTTTAGTTTTCTGTAAGGATTTTAGCTGAGCAGCACACACCATTAAAAACCAATTGTACAACATCCATAAAGCCATTAATGTACGGAGTAAAAACTGGTCAAGTGAAAGGTCTCAAAGCGTAATCATAAATGAGAACCAGCGTAATCATAAATGGCAAATCCATGTCCAACAGAAGTACTTGTATAGAGGTCCAGCCAATCTGCATTCGATTCACACTATTTAATCAACGTCTTCCCCAAACGAGCTCAAAGAAAACACAAAACCAGAAAACTTCAAGGTAACATAGAAACTGCACAGCATAAATCGCTGCAGTGACTGGTCGTTAACACAGATTGCCTCGTCTCACTTGCAAACTGGGCTCCTGAGAACAGCGTGGATTTTAGCACAACTCGTGCAAGGTCCTGCACCTGGGGACCGACCGCCAGACCTCCCTGCAGGCTGGGGTGGGCTCTCTGGGCTGGAGAGCACCCTCGCTGAGCGGTTCCCGAGCTCCCGGTGCTGTTAGGAAGGTAACTTAACCTGGCAGTGGAGGAGCAGCGGACTGACAGGTCGGACAGGGCAGACGGTATTACCTCCGGGTGGGATTTTGTCATAGCAAAGCAGAGCTGGAAGAGCGTTCGGGGGTCACCTCGCCACAGCCCTCCCCAGGGCAGGCTCAGGCGTACCCCCGTCACTCCAACCTCTTCGTAAAAACTGCCAGTGGTGGAGACTGCGCCCCTCCCCACCGGAGATCGGACCCCGATGGTTCCCGCGCCTCCATGGCGAAATGGCAGCGCAGCGCTTGGCCCGTCGTGGCGACCACCCAGAGCAGCCCCGTGCCCTCTGCAGCAGCCCTCAACGTCATCTGAAGACTGCGATTACACCTCCGGGCACTCTCCTCTCCTCCGGACTCGCAGTCCCAAATCTGTCACTCCCGCGTTGCAGAACGTGCTTCTGAAAGCGGCAACCCGCTCGCCCCGGAGAGTCTCCGGCTGTCCCAGAGCTCCAAGGGCAGTGTCCTGACCGGGACATGGCAACCCACTCGGGGCCGTACCGTGCCCGGAGGCAAGACTGCTTCCCGGCTCTCGCAAGCCATCCTCTCACGGGCAGCAAGCAGCACCTGCGTCTTCTCAACACCAGGACGTGGCTGGCTCTGCTCTGGGTCGGACCTACACAAAATCGCCTTCTCTAGCAGCACCGCTGGGCCACACACTTCCCACACGGTGTGTGAAAATGATTATTCCTCCTCACTCATAAAGACAGTTCAGTATTACACCAGCTAATCCAGATAAATGGTGGATTTTCTGTATTTGAGAACATTTGTTTGATATCTTTCAAACAAATCTGCTCCAGACTAGGCTGGAGTTACAAATTTGGCTCAAAGTCACTGGGTGAAATTCTCTGGCTTCTGGACATAATGATCCCTTCTGGCCTTAAACCTGGCTCAGTTCTACAGTCTGACTTGCCAGTACATACTGCAAAACAGCAACTCTGGCTGCCTCTCCTCTCCTCCATGTGTCTTCGACTTGATACATCTTGGTGCTACAAAAATACCTACTTCAACACTTCCAGGCTGCTGCATCCTCTATCAAGGCCCACAAATGTGTTGTCTGCAGAGAAGAGTTCAGCTGCAGTTAGCTCAGCTCCAAATCTGGAACTTTGCAAATTGAAACACAAGCAAAACCAGACCTGGAAACAGAGAATCGAGCACTGGCATCCCATTTTTTCAAGCCAGAAGGCACAAGAGTCCAAAATGGGAGCAACTACACAGTCTAAGTAAACATCTAATAAAATGTGGGGGAGGGGAAGGGGCCCTTAAGGCCAAACATTTGCAAGAAACAGCTGAATTGAGGGACAGAGCTCAGTTAGACTTGTTTTCTGCTATATCGGAGATTAAGAGGCAGAGGACAGAAGCAGAGAGGATTCCAGCTTTTAACAGTGTCGCTGTGCTGACTGCACGGAGGTTACAACTCTGTGGCCCAACTTCTTTTTTGATGGCAGAATGTGGAGGTCTGGCCCAGCAGCATCCGGAGACCTGGCTTTCCTGGAGGAAAGGCCCCACGGCAGCTCACGGAGAGGTGAGACGYGGCAGGGAGGACAAAGCCAGGTGAAATGCAGGAGGACGGACCAGAGGCAGGCGCATCCCCCCAGCTGAACCCATCCCCTCCAGGCGCGTCCTCGCCGTGCCACAGCCGAGGCCCCTGCGCCCGCGTGCGCTGCGACACCCCACGCTCCCTCTGCTTCTCGTGGAAAGATTTACAAGAAATAACTCTTCCACAAGTTTCTTCCCAAGGGTGGAAGTCCTGCACGAAGGAAGGAAGCTGCCAGAGACGAAAGGCAAGAGAGCCCAACCTTCTTCCTCTCCCCACTTTTCCTTTCTTTCCTGGCATTTTGTCGGCCGGCGCGAGTGTCTCTGTTGTGTTTGGATTGTGGTGGTGCACAGTAAAAGCAGCAGCAGCAATATGCAGCGTAATGAAGCAGGGAGCAGCGATGGCCCCCAAAGGACTCGTTTACTCCACAAATCTCCCTTCCACTCACTTTTTGCTAAGAATTTTAACACCAAACTTAATTGTAAAGTCGCGTATTGATTGGAAAATGCAAATGGCAATTTAAATGTAATCTAAGCTCCCAGCATGATCCCAGCTCCCAAGGAGGAGGAGTCACCCGCCTTGGGCCCTACTGGAGTGCATGGCCCAAACTGAGCCGGGCCAGGGACCTGGGGACCCCTGGGCTGCCTGCGCATTCGGTACAGCCTTCCCAGAAAGAATCTGGAACATGTGCAATTAGGAGTTCATTCCTAGTAACGAACAGCTGGGGAAGCTTAGTCTCCCGGCCTAATTAACCCACTTCTCAGAGACAAGCGTCCAGCTATGAAGAAGCTCTTCCAACCTTGCAAGACCACCCGAAAAAGGACATTGCAGTGGAGGGATCCCGAGCCCACGATGCAGCGCAGCCCCCGCAGAAGCACTGGCTGCCTCCGCAGCCCCGAGGGAGAGGACGTGCTGTCCTAGGCATAAAGGGGCCCCAACATTCATGATCTCCCCTGTCCCATTGGGGATTTCCATCTTTTCTAGGTGTGCGGGGCATAAGGGAGACAGAGCAGGTCACCCAGAGGCGTTCTCTGTTGTGCTGGAGAAGGTGGTGACAAGTGACAGCCAGCCACCACACCTCCGAGGCAGCATACGTCCCTTCTCAGTCAAGCAAAGTCTCCACCCAAGGTCTCTCCTTTCTGCAACACCCAACCCAGCCTCCCACTTTGTGGTCAGCCTTCCCAGCCATCAGACTTGTCTCTGTGCAGAAACCCACAGGAGCGAGCGCCAAACAAGGTGGCCAGCAGTCCCTAGCGCTCAGTCCTCTTCCCGCAGAGTCCAGGAGGAGATCGTGCACCGGTCACAGTGATCACAGCCACAGGTATCACGGAAGGAGTCTGCAGGGCACCTACCCCTGCTGCTGCCCCACATCACCCACTGACTTCAACTATCTTCAGGTAATTTAAGCATGCATCGGTTCTTGTTCTTCCAAGCAGAGGAAACAAACGGCTCCCAAGGTTATCTACCTGTGGCTGCAGCACCCCAAACACAGCGTTTGTTGCCATCAGCCCAGCAGTGCACATGCTGAGGGAGGTGAAGCAGTCTGAAACTGGCCAAGCACCCAAGCAGAAGATCCTGCATGTTTGCCACTCTACAGCCCTCAAAATGACTGGCTTCTCTGCACTTTTAYGGCTAGGCAGGACCACCAGACCACGTAAGAGTAAAACTAGCTAAAGGCCCCRCTCCTGCCCTTCGAAGAGATGGCAAGCAACGATATCTCCACAATCTTCCAGAAAGGGCAGGTCCATATCAGAGAACAGAGCAATCATCACCTATCTCCAATCTYTGTGATACGGAGCTACAGCTCCTGAGAGTCTTTGCTCCTTTTCACACTGGTGGTACCAAGACATCGCTCCTCCTGGAGGGATGACCCGGCGAAGAGCCACAGCAAGGATGGTGGAGAAGAACTGCAGCACTCTGACGTTACTCTGGATCTACCACACTGCATGTTTACACCAACCCCATCCCCCGTAACCCGCATGTGGATATTGGCGTTTTCTCCTTTAGGAACAAAGCTCTGTGCCTTCYGAAGATGCTGTAGCACAACTGTTTAATTCAAGCAGCGGGAGGGCAGCGATTTCAGAGTGCCACAGCATCTCAAGAGACAGGTCACAGCAGTGCTCTGTGGCCTGAGCACTGCCCCAGGGCCAGCAACTCCAGTATGGTGTAACACAGTCAGTCAGGGCCCAGGGAGGGCGAGCCATTTGCATAAACTGGTTCCTACCTTTTAGACAAGACACTGCTTCCCCCAGTGTCAGTACATGTTCCTGTGAAAAGACTGCCAGGATCTCCTCTGCRAAATCACCTCCTGCAGCTCTGGCTATGGGAGGTCCCAGTGCTGAGCCCRGGCACGGACCCAGATCTCACAAGGTAACGTTTTGCTCGGGGCTCTCCTGGCGAGCTGCTGCTGTGCRAACTGGTCACTTCACTTAGGTCCTGAACCGGGCAAGTAGTTGGGCACCTGCTGCTTCTTGCAAACCACAGGAATGATGTGCAAGCTTTGTTTTGCAGACCCAGGGCTTTGTCTGTCTCAGTTCTCTACCTGTTCAACACGGTAACAGCACTGCTCTACCTACAGCAAGGAACGACTTAATAATTACACTAAAACACTGCAATCTCCGGCAGACTGGACAAGGCCAGGCCCAGTTAGCAACACACAGAGACACAGGAGCAGGTAAAGAAAGCATCTCGCCCTGCTGAGTGAAGGGAAATCCTGGAAAAAGCAATCCAAAGGTCCAGAAACCAAAGGCCATGGAATGCTCCCATCACCAGACCTCCTGCAGTCAGCAGCATGGTTTTGGGGAGCCAAGTCAGGTCTAGCCCAAGGCTCCAGTTGCTCTGCTCTCAGCCTCCCCGCAGAACAACTGCCCGCCGCTTCCCCGCCTGCCACGCTGGGCTGACTCAAAACCAGAGCGCACAGGCGCTGCCACCGCAAACCGACGGCCGCCACGCCGACGGGCAGCCAGAAGGCAGCACACGGGGCAGGAGGCAGGGCTCGGACTGCGACCTCGCAGCCCGCTAGGTCAGGGCTAGGTGCTGCTGGAGCAGGTATGCCCATCGTCTCCAGCACATGGTCCCTACCGGAGTGTGCGGAGGCAGCCAGCTCTGCCTGGAAATGAGGGGAGCAGTGTGGACAGAGGGCCAAGCACCCCTGCAGCAGAAGCCGTGGAAGAAACAGTTAAAGGAGCCTTGATCCCTGCTCCAACCAGGAAATTAAAAAAAAAAGGACCTGTGCTGCAGAGAGAGGTGCATGACCTGGCATGCAGCTGATACGGCCCTTCCTGCTGGGGCTGTGCGAACCTTTGGCTCTCTGGAAGCAGAGCCCCCACGAGGCCCCGAGCCCCCGTGCCCAGCATTGCTTCCCCTGCCGCTGCTCCCCTCTGGCCCCAGAGCCAAGCTGCAGCATGCCGCCCTCCCTAGCGCAGCCCTCCTTCCAGCACTGCTCCCCTCCATCCGTACGGCTGTCCCCAGCACGGTCCCAGGGGCACTGACAACAGCCCTTCACAAACCTTTCACAGTATTACTACATGGACTGGGAAAGGGCAGGAAGCTTTGGGAGCTCCAGCAGCAGCAGGGTCTCTCTCTTTTGACTCACCACCCCATTCCTCGGCCAGCCTGGCCTCACCGAGTCCTTCCTGGGGATCTTTTTCCCCAGCGAATACTCAGCACAAAACGGTACCAGGGAGACAGTACCTGGTGGGGATGCAGACTGCTCTCCCGCCCCACTGACCAACACTCCTGCGATGCAGAGACGTCACCGGCCCCACGTGCGCAGCAGCTCAGCTCTGGCAGTGTGTAGGCAGACGGGGCAGAGAGGCCAGCTGGGGCCGTGAGAAGAAAAATGGATTCACAAGAAGGGCACAGAGTGCAAGGCAGAGGCACAGCCAGGTGCTGCAAAGCAGTGTACGGATGAGCCCTGCAGTAGTGCAAGAAATCCTGCTGGAGACACCATGCAGCCAATCCATACCATTTGTTTYGCTTGGGTGCTGCTGGAGCACCCAGACATTACCCGTCGCTGCTTTCCAGTCAACGAACACAGGGGCAGGCAATGCTCAGGGTCGGTTCCAGGCAGCTCGAGCTTCCCTGGAAGCCAGGAGGCAGGAGCCGAACGCACTGCTACCGGAGCAAGCATCTGCCTCCCCGATTCACGACGGCTCGCTGCGCGGGCACTGTGCTCGCTGCTTTTTGCCGTTGCCCATGATGAGGAGAGTCTCCCTGACCTGCCGGAGGGCAGCTGGGCCGGCAAGGAGCAGGAGCAGGAGCAGGAGCAGGAGCAGGAGCAGGAGCAGGAGCAGGAGCAGAGCGGCGCAGGGGCGGAGAGGAGAGGAGCGCCGCAGCGGGGGGCTGCAGCTGGGGGGCCGGGGAGCGGGCACGGGGCGCGGATGCCCTCTGCTGGAACCGCTCCGCCAGCCGGCCAGAGCAGCCCCCGCTCCGTGCCCAGCACCCGCACACGGCGTGGGGTCCACGCCAGCACCCCCGGCACAGCGCTCCTCGGGTCCAGGCATGCGTGCAGCCCCCCAGCGTGCCTGGGTGGCCAGGCCGAGGGGACCCGGCTCCTCCGCGCTCTCCCGAGCCAAGCGAAGGCACCCCAGTCCACACCGTAAAGCCTCGTGGCACCTCCCCGGGGAGCCTGCTCTCGCATGGGGGTGAAGGGAGGGGGATCGAACCTGCTTCATGGGAATGGCCCGCCCGCTGCCGATACTGTCCGCTTTACACTCCGGCACCTTCTTCTCCCGCTCCGGGTCCGCGCCCTTTCGAGACTGGAAGAGAAGAGACACAGGTCCGTTAGAGGAAGGGGCACAGGAGACGGAAGCGCACGGCCCCACCATCCCCCGTGGGCTGCCAGACCAGACCACTCTCCCCCAGGCCAGGTCTCCCAGCGCATGGAGCCGCCAGCATCTCGCCCGTCCCCTCTAGGGACACTCCAGACCCAGCCTCCCCACCACCGGACCCCTGGCAAGCTGTCCTCTCCCCCCGCAACTGCAGAGCTGTCCTCCTAGCAGAACGGGGCTACCTCTGACCCCCCTCCCGCAGGGGCACACAGGACATGGCGACAGACAGAAATGGCATGGGATGCAGGTGGAGCATGGATGGAAGCAGGAGAGGCTAAGGCAGTGAAGGAACTCACACCTCTACTAATCCAACAGATTTATTCTGTTAACACACTTGCACCATACAAAGTAGCACAGGTCACCGGGCAGAGATACCAGCCCCTTACAAAAGAGCATGGACAATAAATATCTATCACACGTCTAGAGAGTTGAGAGCAAAACCCACCAGCCCCCGAGGGCGGCTGCGGTGAGAGCAAACTCCAATAAATACAATATGAAATATACAGTCTGTTGAGCAGAACTCATTCAAAGTGCTTAGGACAGAGGAAAATATCAAGTCATACAAGGCATGGAGCACAATCAATACATTCAGAATCACAACAATGGCAGAAGGGTAGCGGCAGCGTCTCTCTGGAGCGTCCTACACACCCCCTCAGTCCGGGAGCACCCCATGTGCTTTGGATCAGAAAGGGACACGAGCCCCACGCGCCTGGGACACCGATTCACTTGCTTTTGGGCCCAGAACAAAACAAAGAGATTGAAAGAGAAGAAAACTAAAGAGACATAGATGGCTGCTCTGCTGCGAGGAGGAAGAGGAGGAGGAGCAGGAGTCCATGCAGGCTGCAGGAGGTGCAGTAGGGAGGAAGGAGCTGAGTGCTAGCGGCAGGCGCCAACAGCAGCTCCCGCAGGCAGCAGCAAAGCGTCTTTTAGCCCATCCAGCTCCACTCGCTGCTGTCGCCCGGTCCCGGTGGGTCTGCAGGTCTTCCCATCCCATGAGGGTCGTCCGCCTGGCATCCCCAAGCATGGAAAGTGCCTAGACAGCATCCAGCAGGCCCAGAAATGTCCCAGCTTAAAGTGCAGGCGCAGGCCGTCTCAGCGCTTCCTAGACTTTACATTGGGGGGATTTAAAAGGCTCCTGCGTGTCTCCGAGGGGGGGACCCATGCTGGCTGGAGGGCGGGCGAGCCTCTAATGTTAGATCAATCCCAGTGCCCATCCCTTATCCGGCCCTGGAGAGGCAATGAAAAGTGAGAGAATTTGTACAGAGGTGCCGTGTGTAACCACCTGGATCTTCTAATTTGGAAGGAGTTGGAAAGGCCTTTTTGTTGATGAAAAGTTGGAAACAGTGGCACATATCTGCAAATATCGAAAGAATAAAGAGTTTGGCAAGTTATACTCAGAACACGGACACGAGTCTGTCAGCGATGGGCACCAGCGGACAGGCAGACAGACAGGCCACGGAGCGAGGCGCYGGCGGCAGCAGCAGTTGGGGTTTGGGCTCCAGCTAGCGGGGACGGGGTGGGCGCCTYTTGGGCAGAGTCTGTCTCCACCTGGTGGTCTCTGGCACACAGACCCCCGCCTCTGCGGCGGCGGGGTGCGATCCGGCTTGGGGAGCAGGAGGGGAGCAGGAGGGGAGCGAGAGCAGGAGAGGAGGAGGAGGAGAGGAGGAGGAAGAGGAGGAGGAGGAGGACTGGACGTGAAGGAGCCAGGCATAGCTCGGGACTGGGGCTGCAGCTGCTCCTGGAGCTGAGCGGAGCATGGCCCTGCCCAGCACCGGACCTTGGAGAGGCCCGTGCCCACCTGGGGGACCCCGCGAGGACGGGGGCTGCTGGCTACGCCTACGCTGCCTGCCTGGGAAAAGCTAGCGGCAGAAAAACAGCCTTCCCTTCCCTTCCCGGCCCTGTCCCACTGTGGGAGGAGGTGTCGGRAGCTGCTGCTGCTGCCACAACCAAATGGGGTGAAAACTTCAATGTGAGCCATGTATGTGCACCAGCACAAGAGCAAGCAAGTGAGCGTGAGCCCCAGCACCACGGCGAGTGAGCACGAGCCCGGATGAGCACAGGTGAGCCCCACAGCGAGAGTGAGCAAGCTTGAGCCCAGAATGAGCGAGCAAGTGAGAGCCCTAGACAGATGATGACGTCCACAGCAAATAAGCATAAGCCCCACAGCAAGCCGCCCTCCTCCTCCCCCCATGAGCATGTGCCCACACCAAGTGAGCTGAGCATGGGGCTCCAGGAGTGAGAGAGCGTGAACATGAGGTGACGGCGAGTCCAGAACCCGTCGGCGCACGGGCGAGCGGAAGGATGGGTGGCAGTGCGTGAGCGCCCACGTGCACTGGTGCACAGCAGCAAGCATGAGCAAGAGAACCGGCGGGGAGGGAGGAGAAGCATCCACCAGCACTGAAGTGCAACAATAAGCACGACCATCCACAACAGGAGACCTACAGGGCATCTTCAGGGAGGTGCGAGCACACAGAGGAGGGGAGGGCTAGTAAGGAAACAGCCATGCGTCAGGAGCAGTGGATCCGCTGGGAAGGGCGGTGTGTGCTGGGAGGAGGAGACTGGCGGGGGACAGCCTACCTGCCAGGGGCGCGGGGAGCGCGGGCGAGCACGTGCGCTGGGTTGGGGCTGGGAACACGTGCATACAGAGAACTGGGAGGTGTATGAGGTGCAAACGGTGGGGAGCGCACGGAGCATTCAGGACGTCAGAGCACATGCTTCCAGGATGTCAGAAGCTGGGGGAGATGGGTACACTCCCAGCATGAGGAGTCGGGGGAATGTGGGATGCCAATAGTGCAGTGAGAGGGATGGGGTACGGGACACTGAATTTACGTGGTCTGGGCCCGGAGCAATGGCAGCKGTTCACACAGGGTAACATGGTGCAACACATACAAGGACTTTGTGGTGGCCAGTTCCACAGACAGCAGACACGGGTGTACTGAGCAATGGTGGCTGGAAAGCACATTTAGATGGGGAGGAGGAGAGAGGCCTGAGCCCAGCACATTTACAGGGGCACCAGGGGGAGAGGAGCACATTTACATGGGGAGCATGTCTATCTACACTAGACAAGGGGACTAGGAGTATGTGTGTGCTAACAGCAAGGGGAAACTCGTGGGCTGCCCTAACGGCGAGGGTAAGTGTGTGGGCAGGAGTGTGTGCACGCTGCGTGGACGGGTGTGTGCGTGGTGTGAGAGCGTGCTGAGAGGCAGGCTGCAATTCAACCAGCAGAGATAATAGCTGCAAACGTACCCTGCACCACCTGGGGCCCATAGCTTTGCTGGCTCCCTAATGCCTCCCCTCGCTCCAGGCCCCACAGCAGCTCCCAGGCGCACCGCTCAAGTCACACAGACGCGGGGTTTGGGTCCTGGAGYGAGCGGGGCCCGGCGCCGCGCTCGGCACGGCACCACCTGGCACAGCACAGCTGGCACCAAACCGGAGCCCCGTCACCAGGGGCTTCGTGCCACGCTCGGGGGCAGGGCCCCAAGGAGAGGAACAGCGTGCTGTGCGGGCACAAAGTGCAGCTCTCCCCAGTAAAAATCGGGGAGCTCCGCTCGCGCACACGCACTACACACACACACACACACGGGCGTACCCCACGCACACTCCTAGGTGTGCAAGGAATGGCTTGCTCTCAGGCGCTCCTCCAGGCGCACGCCCACCCACCGCAAACAGCTCTCGGCACCAYGGTCCCTACACACGCRGAAGGCTCCCTCCCTCCCTCCCTGCTGCACACACACTCCTGCGGGGAGACCCCCCACGCACCCGCCCGGCATCCCCTGCCACCCGTCCCCCCTGGCCAGCACAGCAAGGTTCACCTAGAGACTAGTGCACGGAAGCCTGTGGGGCGAGACTGCTGCGGATCCGCTCCCTTCCCTTCTCCTTGCCTGACCCTCAGAAAACTCATCCCAAAGCTCCTCCGACCCCGGTATCGCTTACCGTGAATATGTTGGAGCGCCGCTTTGACTGCTTGCGGATGGGGGTGGGTGTGTTGGAGGCAGCAATGGTCTCAATCCGCAGCTCCCGCTGGCTGATGCTAGGTGTGGAGGGCACAGAGGAGGAGTAGTCACTGAAGGCTCCTCCACCATTGGTGGCCTAGGGCAGAACGAGAYGGGACAGTCAGGCAGAGGCAGGCAGCTGCCCGGGGGCACGGCTGCAGAAACACCTTCCACCTACGCAGCCTTRCACACCGGGGGCAAGGAAGTGCAGCACGGGACTGGGACGGGGGACACATCCTACGCCATGCACTGCTCCTGCCCAACGGGGGATCTTGGGAAAGCGGTTTCCCTTCTTTCTGCTTTAGTTCTTCYACTGGTAAAATGTTAAAATCCTGAAATGGACGGTGAAGAGCAGCAAATGGACAGAGACACCCAGCTGCTGGCTGTCGGCCCAGGGACGCCCTTCCAGACGAAGGTCTGGAGCAAAGGCACGGCGGCAGCAATGAACCACRCAGCCCCGAACAGCAGCAGCTGGCTCTCTTCTCAGAGGGGCATGGCTGGGGATACTTCAGTGCGCTCCCTCCCCAAAACACAGGACCGGTGCAGCTATCCCTCGGAACTCTGCTGGTGAGAAACCTCCTCTCCGCAGAGGCCGTTGGACATGAAGCTGAGAGAAAGCCCAGAGACTGCTGGGCTCCAASTCCCACTTGGTCCCTTCCCTGTCTCATGGCGACAGTTACGATACCAAGGGGGATGTGTGTCCCTATGACTCAAGCCCTTGCCTTTCCAGTGTCCTGAACCACGCCAAGCTCACGCTCTATGTAAAACACATCTCTGCCACTGGTTTGAGGTTTACCCAAGCAGACCCCAAGGGTGGCACACATCTCTTGTGCCTGTGGACCACYGTGGCCTTGGCTGCAGTGGCCCATGTCTGGGAACATGTGGGACAACGCGCTGCCTTCACTAACAACTCGCTCAACTTCAGGGAGAAGGGAAGATCTAACCGTGYAGTTTGTGCAACTATCTCAGTGACGCTTTTCTTTCAGACAAGTAGCTGCTCACTCCTGCTCATGCAAGCTCTGTGGGCAACGACCTGGAAATGAGCTTACAAGAGGTGCCAAGGAGCAACACCTGCACAAAAGCATTTCAGATCTGCAGCCCAGGATGCCTTACTATGAGGCACGTGGCAGCCTGAGCTCTCTTTGGCAACTCTGCTGATCTTTGAACAGTATTTCAAAAATACATTGCAGAAGCTGCCCCTAGAAGTCTAGGAGAGCTCCAGCACCCCTTGCAGGGGGCAGCCCGCCTCCTCCCAGTTCACACGCTCACGGAGCAGCGGCATCCCGTGGCCCCGGGGCTTCCTCCAGTCCCACCTACGGCTTAGAGCAGAAAGTGCAACCACGTGTGGGATGAGATCTGCCAGAGGTGCTCAGTGAGAAAACACTCGCGTGCACCGCCGTGCTCGGCGGGATCTGAGCCTTATTCYGAGACAAGCGGTTAAGAAACATCAGAAGCGTGAAAAGAGGCTGTGCAGGCAGAGCAGCAACTGCGACCCACACCCMGTCTCCTAGAAAGGGTGCAGCTTTCACTCAAGCTACAGACCGCCTCATCTCTGATGAGCGAGAGGGGAGAAGACACACAAAAAAGAACTTTTTTTGAGAGGCAAGAGCCATCCAAGAATCAGCCCAACTTCTTCCTCTCTGAGGCAGAGCAAGGGACTTCTGACTGAGGGCAGCTCGGTGTGCCGCAGGGAAACCCTGCTCCGGAAGGCCTCTGAGATGGACCTCCTTCACAGCCGCATTTGGGGAGCTGACAGAWGCTTCTAGAAGTTACAGTGCCCCTGCTTGCCAGGGCTACCCCCGGCTCCGGAGCAGCTCCACAACAGCCTGCCTGCAGCACGGTACCTGCTGCCTGAAGTCAGAGCAAAGCACCCTTCCACAGCGGGGAGGTGCAGCCCGCGGGGAGGCACGCTGCCCTGACGAAACATCCTTGAAGGCCTCTGCCACTGACCCCACGGGGCRGACGGGGCAGCACCAAGCGACAGATGCTCCGCAGCCTGCCCAGCTCCCTGACGGCTCGGTGGGGAAAGGGAGCCCGGTACCGAAAGGGACGCACCAGGTCGAGGTCCCCCCGCCGCCAGCCTGGCAGCACGCGGGGCTTAAGCCGAGGAGCTGGAGGCCGCGCGGCTGCTCGGCGGCTTTCAGGAAAACTTGCCGTGAGTGGGAGGCCTCCCTACAAGGACGGAACTCGGACTGTCCCGTGCCTGTCTGGAGACAGGAAAGCTTCTGGCACCCTGAAACGCAGAACGAGTGGGAACCTGGTCTGCTTGTACTTCTCTGCGTGCAGAAGAGGCCAGGCACTCCGCCCGGAGAAGTGAACATCGCCAGGGAGCTCCTCCAGAGGCTGTCCAGATGACGAACCCTGGGCTGAACGAGGGAGTTCCGCTGTCATGTCCCAGGGGAGAGGGGGACCGCTGGGGACATGGAGAAGCAAAGCGACGTGCCACCCTGCCCGTGACTTCTGAACCATTAACAGAGACAGTTCCTGCAAACMATGGATTCAACACTGCACGAAGAAGTGTTCTGCAAATGCCGTGATGAAGGCACACATGCAGAAAGCTAGGGCTACCAAGTCGAAGAGGATTTGCTGAGACAGCTCAAGTTTAGGATCAGGCATAACAATGCCTGCACAATTAATATTTAATTAATGCATAATGTGTGAACCATGTCAAAAAAAGAAAAAGATTCAAAGTGTGAGGGAAGAGATTGCCGATGCTGCAACACAGAGAACCTGCTACCCAGGAGGGTGAGCCAGGCAAGGCTGCCAGGAGTCCAGAAACCACGCTGAGGTACTCTCCTGGCTAAGCTCTGGATATTTCAGTAACCTTGTCAGCACATTTATGAAGCTATGACTGAGGGAAGGATTCAGTTCAGAAGAGGCTGTAGAGTTTGAGCTCCTGCCRTAGCAGCGGGGACAAACCCTACAGATGTTAGGTGATGGACACTAAAGCTCCTAGGAAGAAATCTTGYTAAACTGTGGTTTATATTTTACATACTCCCTGTAACCTCATTTGTAATTTTTGCCTGGCCAGAGTAATTTTCCTTAGCCCGTAAGTTTGCCTAGTGTTGGAGACAAGTCAAGGTTAATGTCTTTCTTGAGCGACAATGTCTTTGAGCACGCTGGTGTCCCACAGACCCAAACCTCGCAAGAGGTACTGGGGCTGAAGGATGTCCCGCACCAAGCTACAAAGGCAAGTGTGAGGGCTGGTACCATCCCCCGAGCCTGGGGCAGAGGAGCAATTCCCCCAGAGGCAGCCAGCAGTGCAGSCTCCGGCTACACAGGCGATCCTGAGCCACTGCACTGCTCAGCTGACGCAGACTGCTCCAAGACTTGAGTGGGGACCCAGAACAAATCKCAGGGATGTGGGAGAACCCTGACAAGACGACAGGTCTGGGCAAATACCTCATTTTTGCTCCTGGCAGCTGTTTTGCTGATCCACCTGAACAACCACCTGTGGYCACTACCGAAATCTAAGAACACAGCAGAAGCTGAAAACTTAGTAATACACACGTGGGACAAATCCTTCCCGTTAGTGTCTAATGGGTGGATATCATGAACTTCAAAGAATATCGATAGTGCCATAGGGTGCCTGCACAGGGAAGAACTCAGCTGAAGTTAAGATGTAGTAACTCTTGGCATAAAAAGGCATGAGGTAGAACAAGAGTGAAATTTGGGAAGGATTCTGAACGGAAGAGTGCAAACGAACAGCAGCCACCGACTCAGCGTCTGCACAGGCACAGGGAAGAAGCCAGAGGAGAGTACAGACCGTGCAATGGAGGGCATCGCGAGCTGAGCGGGCTACGGGACACGAGGAAATGCAAACGCCCATCGCTTCGGCTGTCGAGACACACGCGCTGACCGAACTCTGCTGAAACGTGCTGCGACAGGCAGGGAAGCGCTCGTTACCGAGCACGGGTGAGCTGCAGTTGTGTTTCATTTCACTTGCGAACTTTAAGTTTCCAGTCCTTTCATCCGCCCTCTTACTAAAGTCTTGGCAAATGCACTTCCCGGCGTCACCAAAGAGCCCGCGCAGGACCGCAGACCAAGGCCATCAGAGCGAAGCCGTGGCACCGGCGGCCCTGTGCCAGGAGGGCAGCCGAGCGGGGCCGGGCACGGCCAGGCACTCAGGCAGCGCGGCGGGGCCCGGCCGCAGCTCCCAAGGCCCGGGGCACCAGGCAGTTCGCTCCAGCAGCCTGCGAAGCTCAGCACGGGGTGCCTGCGTTACCTCCTGCCGGCTGCTGGGAACGAGTTCCCTGGCAGAAAGACAAACTTCCATCCCACAGCAAACAGGCAATGGTGACTCATCCCACAGCCTGGGATACTCCTAAGGGCATCTCTGAGTCCCTGAAGAGAAATGGAGAAAGGGGTAGCAGCAGTAAGGAAATCAGGTGGAATAACCCTCTGAGTACTGCAAGCATCCACTGGCCCGAGAAACTCCCACCCACGCCCTGCAGGCAAGGGACAGGCAGCTGCCAGAAGGGAGCAGGGTGGAAGTCACGGCCAAGCCGAGGAACAGGGCTCCCAAACCCATCTAACCTGCTCGCCCAGTGACGGGTGCGGGCAGGACACAGGCGAGGAGAGCCCGAACCAGCAGGCAAGCAAGAACTTCCCTTGGGGGCTGCAGGGCCTGAGGGGATCCGAAGTGTCTATTCAAATGGGTGCAGATCCGCATCCCACAAGCCGCTGGGAATGCCCAAGGGACAGACCCAGCGTCCCCAGGGGAGCGTGCAGGACTCCCGGGGCTGGCCCTGGCTCCTGCCACGCCAGAGGACCAGGGAGGTGCTGAACAGGGTACTCAGGGTTGCAGACCTGATGAGCATGTGCTCCATGAGCACTCATGAGTGCTGGTGGAAAACCCTGACCACAGCTGACCTGTTACTATAGCTCCCTTCCTCTCTGCCTTGATGGGACCAGTGTCCTCTGAGGCACCAGGCACCRCTGTGGAATAAAAGCAAAAAAACCCCAAACTCCCAAAGACAGAAATGAAACCAGGGCCTTTGGCTGGTTCAAGAACTGTTTCATAAAGAGGATCATCCACTGTGCAAGGACACCAAAACACCTCACACAGCACTGCTGTCGCAGAGCCCAGCCAATCTGGGAGCCTGGCACAATCACAAAGGTTTGGAAACCGGCCACCACCTCACACCAAGAGAAGAAAGTCCTCCAGACAGATGGGTCACAAAATTACCAGGGTCCTCTGGGGTCTCTCCTCTACCAGTAATTGCAATGGACTGGCCAGACTGTCAGGAGAYTAGACAAGCAATGGCCATTTCCAAAAAAGTATCTCAACTAGTAGTTCCAGAAGAGATGTGYCCAGAACTAGGACGAGAGACAAGGCTGGATCCCAGCTCCTGCCTGCCGTAAGCAACCCTTTGCGGGGACCACTTGTTCCCTTTTCCAGAAGACAAGTGCCTTCTTCACTGACAGCTCCAGAAGGTAGAGCTGTCCCGGCCTGCACGGGCCAGGAGACCAGGCACCAAGCAGAACATCCTTCTCATCTCAGATGGCACCACCATCTCTCTGGGCACAAAGCCATGAAGGGAAGCAGACCTCAACCATAGCTACTGGCAGAAGGGAAGGGGATGATCCAGGGGGAAGGGAATGCTGTTGCTAACAGCCCTCAGAAAGGCAGCTGGCTAAATGGAACAAAATGCTGCCCGAGATGCTGTAACTGCCTGGAAGGGACAGAGCAATGCTGCCACCACACATGGCCAGCAGCTGCAGGCAACCCCTTGACACCCAAAACCAGGCTCTGCAAGGACAGAGCAGTGTACAGGCTCCCAGGGGCTCCTCCTGCCCAAGCACTCAAGACGCAAATGCCAGTCCCGCTGTTCCCACAAGTGGTACTGAGAAGAAATAGAGATCCTTCTGTCCCAGCGTGTCTTGCCTGCGTACACCAATACCTTGCGGCACGAGGCAAACAAAAGCTCCTAACTGTATTCTTTCCATCTGGCTTCTTTCCATCTCATCTCCATGTTAAATCCTGTGTTCCCAAACCCTTCCTTGAGATCCTTTTCCCTGTGCCAGTTCCTGCTCTCCTACTTGTGAAGACAAGTAAGAAACCTTGTGAGAGTCCCATACCCTCAGGTAGGAAAAGACAGAACACSGCGCTACTCTGCAAAGACCTTGTCACTCTCTTGTTTGTCCTTCCTGACAGTGTACAGTCTGTCCAGGTCCTCCCAGAGCTGCCCCACAGGGTATCTCAGCGCCAGGAGCAAAGGACACCTCCCAGGAGCGAGGCCACCATCACCGAGCCCCACGAGAGGCTCCRGCACTTCTGCAGCCCGGACCTGGAGAGCAGCGCCCGGCCGGACCTGGAGCTGCTCAGGACGCCTGCGCCCAGCTCTCTCCTGTGTTAGGGACAGCTGCTCCAGCTGGTGCTGGCCTGTCACCACCATCACAGCGCACTCCTGAGCAGCGACTCTGGGCGCTTTTGCATCCCTGCTGCAATAACTGCCTGGTCACCGTGCTCACGATTGGATGTGTGTCCTCCCGCCTGGGCAGCGAGCCCATATGCACCAGAGTGCGTGGGCTGCTCTGTCCAGGTCCATGTTAGAAACATCAGGAATCAGTGCACCTGCACTTCTCAAAGCCAGTCAGATTTYCTCTGAGGACAGGAGGAAGCAGTTCCAGAACCTCATTCCTGAGCCCAAGCGAGAACAGGGAAATACTTCACAGCATTTTACGATCACTCACCAGTTCCATTACTTCATACTCTATTTTTAGGAGAAGAGCTTTCTGTAACGGAAGAGAGACGTAAACACCACAGTAGAGGTTACTGCAGCGGGTCACTGGGAACCAAAAGGATTTGTGGTTGAGCCACAGAAGACCCAGGGAACAGAAATTAACTTTGATCCTCACTGTGGCGTCCGGKTTTGCTGAGCGCAGGAGGGACACAGCGTTAGGCAGGCACTGAGCATGTACGGGGCAGGGAGGAGAGAGGGAGGAAGCTCCAGAAGGACATGTCCTATCATTATTGCTGACACTGCTACAACCCAGGCAATCAATAAATACTTCTCGCTTAGAAAGGCCTCTGCTGCAGTTTCCTGTGAGCGGCATGCTGCGTTACTTCCCTTCAACAGCTCTGGTTTCCCACCAGAACCACCCAGGTCCCCCCAGCAAGGCCAGGGGGGGCACAGCAAGGTACTGAGAGTGAAGGTCCTTCTCAGAGCCAAGGAGCCAGCATTCACCTCTACACAGACGTCACCTGCAAACTGGGCCGAAAGGTACGTGGCAGGAAGGAAAATAGGGTGGTTTCTGAGCAAAAACCTCTAACAAAGCTCATGACACACAGTTAGAAACCTCTTCCAATGCCCAAACTTTGCTTCCCCACAGCCAGTCTTAAATCCACCCCTTTTGTTCTAGCACCTTCTTTTCTTAAAAAGTTCYCTCCTTTCACAGCCGTGTATTTTAGAGGTCAGGGTTGGTCCATTTCAGCCTTCACTTTCCTAAGCTAAACAAGCCAAGTGCTTAAATTCCTCTTGCGTCAGGGTCTCTTTTCCCTCCCACTCACTTTTTGCTGTTCCTGCACCAGTTTCAATGCATACTTACATGAGAACTGGAATAAGACTGAGGAGTCTGGCATCCCCACACCCCTCACACAAAGGAACATGTTTTTATCTTCACTACGAACAAGTTGCCCGGCACAGCAAGTGCCATTAGCACATATTAGTTAGGACCCTTTTCTCATACTTCAGACATTGAAGAAAATATTAAACAAGTGTCCAGCTCCTCCCTGAGGAGGAGTGTTCAGCTCCTGCCCTTGACCATCTTCGACCCTGCTCCCCCTTTCAGTGCAGACTGCCTCTCCTTCCCAACCAGCCCTTGACTGTTTACGATTTGTCCGCTAATAAAACCCTCAAATTACCAGGTACACCCTAAGGTTCAAAGCCAATGCCCTTATGAAAAAAGTATCAGCGGAATTCGTTTTGCTAARCTTGCTTTGCATTTTCTTCAGTTTTACATGCTCCTCTGAGTCCTTAGCTACTCTTCTGCTCAAAAACCGTTCCAAGCACTGCTCAGTCCTGAGGCAGSCGAGGGGCTCACAGCTGCTCCAGCTGTGCCATCTCCTCTCTTTCATAAACCCAGTTGCTACACTTGCTGTTCCTCGGTCTGACAGCACYGTGACAGGCAGATTTCCTGAAGTCCTTGCTACAGACGCTGTGATTTCGTATGCCAGGTGCTTCAGAGCTGGAATCTGTTGGCTTGACTGCCCCTGAGGAGCAGCAGAGCCCAGTATCTCACCTGCCTCGTCAGAGAGCCAGCTCACACTTTGTGTGGGTGCTGGAAACTGCAGCAAAGCCCTAATGCAATTAGGCGGCTGCCCAAGGGATCTCCCTCACCAGCCGCTCACCATGGCAGCCTGCTTTGGTTTCTGATCTGCCCCTCCTGCATCAGTTCTGCTGCTCCAGAGTCACAGAACAAACACCTCTGGCTTCACGATCCTCCCGGCATGGAGACCTTGGCAGTCCCTGCCAAGCTAACACTATGCCAGAAGAACAGCACRGAGCCCTTCCTCCGGCAGAGGGGAGAACCTCCTCCTCCTCTGTGCTACTCCTTCAACTTGTCACTGAATTCGCCCCTCCACAAATACATCCCCTCAGAAGCCCACCTGTATATGCATGGAAGAGCATCAGCTTCCCGCTTCCAGGGGGAGCAGGACCATGGGCAGCTGGTTCCACCCAGGCCTGCCCGGCCAGGGCAGCCAGAGCGAGGCCCCGTTCACAGACCTCCTGCTCTGCCCAGGAGCCTCCCGGCAGACTGCTCACGGCTCTGCCGCCCGTGTCTGTAGAAGCACACCACAATCTTTGGAGACCGTGMGCCAGACCCAACGGTTTAGACACGAAGCCTGACCTCAGGGCAAGCATCAAGCTGTTCTGGGCTATGGACAGAAGCTCCAGGGTGACAACTACTCTGCTCTTTCCAAAAACGACTCCAGGGCTGTAGTGCGAGCCTCAAGCTAGGCTAAACGCGCTGTGTAGTGAGTGACCTGAGGGGGTGCGGAGAAGCATGTGGGGTCCCTGGCTTTCCCTGTTCCCGTTTCCTACCTGGTTGATGTGAACAGAAGGAATGGAGGCTGCAGAGACAGACGAATGGCTGGGTGAATTGGGCAGGGACTTGCAGGGACCGATGGAAAGCTGCTGTTTCTTCCGTAGAGCCACCACCTTCTGAGCCACTGGAAGAAGGGAGAAAGGGACAGGGTCAAAGTCCAGAAAGCAACCTTCTCCACCCACGCATTTCTAGAGGGCTTCAGTGAGACCCAAACCCTTCATCTGACTGACGCCAACATCTGGGGCTCAAACTGGGCCACCCTGTATTAACAGGGAGGATTTCTGCAGAGTACCCAAGCTCACAACCCCCGTTGCCTGCTGCTGCCACGCAACCCAGCTGCAAGGGACAGCGTTTGCCCGTGGCTGTTCCAGCAGGCAGCAGGGCAGGCTTCCCATGCTGGTCACACTGAGTCYCAGAAGGCCACCCGCTCTCTTGGGYCTCACACAGAGCAGTGACTTGATGTGGACACCAAGGAGCCACCCAGAGCCCTGGGCTGCTGCAGAAGAATCCCTGGGCAGCCAGTCACTTCTCGGTCACCCCCCCACAGCAGCTACAGGAGCCAGTTACCRAACTGAATAGCCTGGGCAATGCCACCTCCATCAGCGTGGGCCCTTGTGACCCTCAAGGTCTCCAGATGATTGAAAAACTAACATGAGGAACAACTYTTCCAGTTCCTGTGACCTCGCTGCCTGATGCCAACAGCCCAAACTTGCATTTCAATCTTTCCAATCAGCAATAAACATCTTGACCAAAGAGTATGACAGCAAACAAGCTGGGCTGTTGGGGAATTCAGGAGAACACATCGCCAATCCTTGTTTTCTCTTGCACGCTGGCCGGGTACCCCCACCATCACAGAAGGAGGAACCTTCCAGATGAAYGCGACTGAAGGCATTGGGAACATCACATCCAACCCAGCACGCCTCATATTGTGCACCCTTGCAATAAAGGAGCTGCCACATTCTCTCTCCAGGAAGATAGAAGATGCCGCACCATACATGTGGTGGTGTCTTTTTTCCATTTGGAAAAGTCAGATGCTGACAGCAACTGCAAAATCCTGCCACCTCACAGCTGCAGTGCCATGTCCTGTACAGAGACAGACGAAGGCCTATTGGGCCACCGCTGCTACCTGCTCGTCTGATAAAGCTGGGASCCTGTCCAGAATCCCAAGTTAAACATTAGTCCCATAAACAGCAGGAACCATTCCTACACCCACCAAAYAGGCCGTATTAACCTGCTGGATTTTCTGCTCTCCTCCCCTCCATCCTCTCCTCTGGCCAGCTTCATCCACCGTTCACTGCGTAAACCATCTCTCCTTCAAACACTGGCCAGGCACATTGCAAGCTCAGGCACCCCAGCTCTGCAACACCCCAGGACTGTGTTGGTGGCCGGGAAGGGCAATATGAGGGACTGGCAATGCTACAGGGATGGGACGTGTCCTCTGCTGATCCCCCCAGGACCCGCAGGCTCTGGTACACAACGGCTTTAACCTAGGCAGGTTAAACACAGCCCGGCTGACACACCGCGTGGTGTTCGGCTGTCTCCACGGAGAAGACAGCCTGGGAGGAGATGTGGGAACAGGGCAGGTCTGACACAGGGGAAATTCAAACACCCGCGTCAGAGGAGCGGTTAGGGAGAGAAGAACTCAGAAATTACCCGGCAGAGAATAAGACAGGTAASACCTATTCTACCACGCAAGCCTGCGGGGCTCTTTGTGCTGCCAAAGTGATAATGAAAACGACCCGGCCAGCCCCCCGACCGGCCAGCTTCCCTGGCTCCCTGGAAGCACCGACCTCAGGAGAGCAGCGCCGGGTGCAGCAGCTGAGTCTTCCCCTCAGACCAGCCACGTCCCCACAGACTCAGGGGCGACTTCATCAGTGCAAAGTAAATTCCCACGACACGATACCTAGGAAGCGTTTTCAGGGACGCCGCGACAGGCAGAAAGCCACTTCAGACGACGACGACATCTGAGCACCCACAGCAGAAGTCAGACAGTTCCAGAAACCTTACGCAGGGCAGAGTCCAAATTAGATCAGACATGGCAGGAGAAGGGAGGTCCTGCATGGCCACAGAGAAAGCCTTTTCACCTTCCAGAGCAGAGGACTTTATGCCATTCAGGACAGCTTCCCAGAGCTTCACTGGAGAAGGAAGATTCAAGGCAGGCGGGTTCTCAATATCCAGAATATAAGTAGGTCCAATTTTAGAGGAAGAGGCAAGGTGAGAATGGTCTCTTGAAACAGGTAGGCTGAGAAGACCACCAGTGGGAAAAAGAGAGGAGGCCAGAAAAGATTCAGAAAAACTCATCAGCAATTGSTGTCCTGGGCAGAGAGCCTGGCAAAGGCTCTGCCTTGTCACTCACACATTAGTGGTAACAAAGGAATTATTCACGAGGCCAGCAAGACCACACTGGTGGTGATAAAATCTCACCAACCCTTAACTGAGGCATCTYGAGGCGGCCTTCACGTTTCTGCTTGCCAGGCAGAGGTTCCTCCACTTCTTGAACATCAGCCAGACTTTTTGAAGGATAATTCCTGTCATCCTCTGAGCCAGCAACCGGGATCATTTGCTTATCACGATTTCTTTGGTTGCTACAGGCAGGTCTGTGATGTATAACCAACRAGCCCCGCCACAGAACTTCTGTCCAGATACATTGCTTGGCATTTGTTTGCCAAACGTCACACACGGTGCTCCTGTGCGTAACAGCACTTGAGCATCACACGGTATTTTAAAGCATATGCAGCACTCTGTCCTCGATGTTCTGGAGAAATCCCTCTACAGACACCACCAGGAATGGGCAGCTCTGGGAGGAGGTGAAGGTGACGGTGACACACCAAGGACCCTACGGAAAACACCTCGGCGTGGGGTGGCACCTTATGGAGTCGCAGGGCCTTGCACATCCCCCCGTGCACACAGTCTCGGCCTCTCTGTTGAAAGGCTCCTGCCAAACCGTTCCTCAGAAGCACGACTCCCTGCCCTGGAAGACATGGCAATGCTGTCGATCACCCCGATGGCCCGGAACAAACCAACTCACACCCGAGCAGAAGGAGGGACACTTGCTGCCCAGCTGTCCCACTCAGGATGCAGAGACCCAAACAACCCCCTGGGCAGGAGAGCCAGAACCACCCTTGCACCTTCACGCTGAAGTCCACGTCTGCAGCCCTGCAGCTGCGGAGGAACGATGGAGAGCAGCGATGCCGCCAGCACGTCGGCAGCAGGTTCTAGCGGGCCGCGGAGAAGGCTGCCTCGCACCACCGCCTGTCCTCTCTGATGCTCAGGGCCGGTGGGAGGAGAGGAGCGCTCACCCTGGGCTTGGCGCAGAGGTGAAGCTAGAGAAGCCACCCACAGCACTGGGCAGCATGGCTGCTGTCCCTCCTGTGCCCTTCCAGCATCGGGCCTGGATCCCTCTTCCTCTTCAGGAACAACRCCAAGGGGCTCTCCGCAATTCGCTCTCTAACCTTTGCTCGGTACAGAAATATTCTTAAAATGAAGCCCAAGAGCTGAGGCACCCCCACACCAATGGCTTCTTGCTATTGTCCTGGCATCCTCTGAACTCTAGGAGATTTCTGCACACAGGAGCTCTGTGAAGGCAATTTTGAGAAGGAAGCTCTTTAACCGTACCTCTCCGGAGCCAAGAAGTCAGAAGGCACGTTCAGCACCAGCCTCCCACCCCTCCGGGAGCTCTGCTGTGAGTGAGGGGACCACACCGACCCCCCCCTCAGGGCGGGCTCACGCTTGGTGAAGGTGTGAAACTGCAGTTGGTGCCTGCCGGGCACCGGACACTGCGGCACGCAGCCCAGCCGCGTCACTCTTCCTGCTTGTGCCAGTGTCATCTCCTTGCGGTATCTGAAGGGACAGGCACACTGTCCCACCTTTTCACCGAAGCAGTGACTGTGACARCATCTGGTGCTGGAAGCAACTTGGAAAGAATGAGAGAAGTGCAGTTCCCACTCAGCAAACAGCATTTCCAGGGGGACTTTTGCCAGACCACACGTGAGAAACCAGCAAGGAGAAAGTTACCCCTTTTCTGCATGCCATGCACCCTTTTCACAGTGACCTTCAGGAGCCTGACTGCCTGGACAAAGCCTTCACCACTCCAAAAGATTCAACACAAYTACAGGGGCACACATTGTAATGTACGTGGTCTAGATCCCTGCACAACAGARCTACAAACTTAGCTTCAGACCAAATACCCAGGAACTGCTCCAGCATGGAGGAAGGGTCTCTGCTGCACCTGCCTGAGCAGGAAGGAGGGCACACAACAGCTGGAGCCACCCAATTCTTGGAGAACCTCTGAACAGTCGGTGAACGTGGAGGTCCGAGGTTCTCCTTCTTGGAGCTTCCCCCATGCTCAGCAGCACCACGTGCAGACCATGGGGCGTTTGCAGAGACAGCAGCTTGGGAAGGAAGAGTGCTAGCCTCAGCCTGCAACTGAATACCGAGAGGTAGGATGGTCACTCCCTCAAGCTGTCATGCTAGATCAGCACAACATTAACTTGCTGTCCAAAAAGGTCAGTGATTGCTTGTTGTTAGACAAGACAGTGGCACGGAAGGGCTCTGTGGGAACAGAGGTGCAGCATACGCTCTGCACAGCATGGACAAGCAAGCAAGCAAACCAAGCAAAGACCACTGCTTAGAGAAGTTTTCCTGTTTCTGCTGTGGAAAATCGACATCTTCCCCTGCCTGCATGGGGCAGGTCTACCATGATCTCGGCTGAGAAACTTGTGTTGGAGAAACCGTATAGAGACGAGGTCTGGCTGGTAACTGGATTGCCACGYGGAGCAAGCTCCTCACACGATCCACGACTGCCAGCACTCCACCAGATGCCAAAACAGATGCATCAGGACCCACCAGCGCTCATYAGGAAAAGCCGCTTGCCCACTCTGAAAATGCCTCATCCCGTCAAGTCAGCTTCATCTGAAACGGGATCCTGGAAGTCCCTAAATAGCTGCCAGTGACGTCTGGGGCTGACGTGTTGGGCTCAGCTCTCCTCAGCTCCTCGCCAGCTCCTCCTGCCCCATCCTTTCCCTCCCCACAGCTGTGCTCAGGAGCATCTGTGTGGTCCTGCAGTTGAGCAGGCAGGTGAGAGCGCCGAGTACCTGAGATTTATCCCAGATCTCCTACGAGATGGTGGGTCCCKCTGCTCCATTTGCAACTGCCAGTTATTACACTGCTTCCTCCAGGGCTCTGAGCAGCACACTCAGCAAGGGCACCGATACCAGCAAAACTGCACCGGCAGGCGTGCGGCACCGCGCGGCGCGCAGCGGCAGCCTGCTGCAGGAAATACGGCACAGGGAACCGCAGCAGCGCAGGCAGCTCCTGCGTACGCAGGCTCAAAGGCCAGAYGGATCTCTCCGTTTTCCAGGCTGCCAGCCATTAAACTTCACCCAGCCTATACCGCACCAGTCATCCGGGTATGCCGCGAGCCTCTTCCACAACGGGACTTTGTCTGGATTTGGAGAAAATACAAGAGATGCAGAGTACAACACTTCCCTATGCATTTTTTCCAACAGTTAATGAAAAGAAGGCTATTAATTAAAAAAGTAAGGATTCTTTAAAATTTGAATTTGCCTGGCTTTGGCTTCTAGCATTAATTCCCTGCTAGCCTGCAGAGTCTTAGTATCTGTGATTTTCTCCCCATGTAGATAGGTACGTAGATACTCTTATATTGTAACCAAGTCACCTCTCAGTCTTCTTTTTGATTTATTCAATGGATAATCTCTTTTAGTGTCTCACTATCAGGTATTTTTTCCAGTCTTTGATTAATTTTTGTAGCTTTTTTTTTTTTAATCTTCTCAGTTTCTGTGTCCTTTCAAAGTGCTGACACCCGAGTTTGCCAACACTCCAGCAACGGTCCTGCTGCTGCCCCGTATGAAAGCAAGAATCTGTCTGTATTTCCACTCAGTGCTCCCCTGCTTACTCGCCCAGGGACAGCACCAGCGCTCCCGGCAGGGTGGCCCATGCTCCTTGTTCCGTACAGCATCAGCATTTGCCCAGACTGACATCGGTTTTGTATGAACAGTCTTCGATTACCACACTCCTTGGGGTCTTCTGGATTTCGTCAGCCTCGGTGCTCCTCGTGCGGACAAACTCGCTCCCTTGCCTCCTTCCTGACCACACGGACAGGCCATGAATAAACTGAGACAAAACACGAGGCACAGCACTTTGCAGGCACTCACTCCTGAGCCTTCAAGCAGCAGCTCAAGCTCTACCACCAAGCTTGCTAAGCAGCGCTGGCGCTAGAAGCCGAGTCCCGGTCTCACATGAGAGCTTTCATCTCACACATCGCACTGCTTAAAGTTGGGCTGTCTGTGCTCCCAGGGTCAAAGAGAAAAAATGACCCCAGAGCACAATTTGTTCCATCTTGAGATACAAAAGGGTGAGAAGCAGCTTAACAAACAGCAGCCCCTAATCTTGCAGTGCCTTCCCCAAACCCACCRGCTGCCATTCCTCACCGTACTGTCCTTCAGAGAAGTGACAAAACTGAACCAATTTGAAGGAATAAGCTGAACAAATTTGGTGACACAGAGTGCCAAACGCCTTCCAGAAGCCAGGACCAGCTGTGCACACAGCCCACCTGCTGCTGCTCTCTCCAGACTTGCTCTGCAAACCGCTGAGCTGGTTTAGCAGATCCTCCCCTTCCAGGTCTGCTGCAGTATTCACTATCCTCAACTATTCCCAGTTGTTCCTTCCCACCATTCCTCCATTACTCACGAGGAGGAGGAAGAAGGGGAGACTTACAAGCAACCTGCCCGACAGGGTCGCCCCAGTTTCCCCAGGAACACCAGAACAATGCAGGGGCTGCTGGATGCTGAGGGGTTCCCTGCCAGCGGCCAGGTGGGACAGTTTGAAAGGTCGCTCTCTGGGCTGACTTCTCAGACCGCCTCAGAGGTGGACCACCAGCAGGAGAGGGGAGCACCTCTACATGCTTCTGCATAAGAAAAGCAGCACAGTGACTATGATCCTCAGCCCCACAACAGGAGATTACTGGAAAGTCACAGACTCATGTAGGGGAAGGAGGATCACCAGCTCCAGCTGAAGGAGACACTTGAAGCCGATGACAGGCTCAGTCCTGTGCCTTGCCCTCGGCCTGTCTTGCTGTGCTGCARTGAATCAAACTGGATTTTTTCCTTCAGGCAGTCCTGCTGCACTRTAATTTCCAAACTTTCTTCCACACGCCTGTTCCACTTGCAAACACTAACAGCACAGTTCTCCTCCTTTCCAAAAGCAACTCTGTCCTGCCCAGCCACTTGGCTCTGCACAGACCCTTCCTCACGCATTGAACACAGATCCCCAGCTGCACTCCAGAAGACAAGGTGGAGAAAGGGGACAGGGAAATACGCAGTCCCATTATAGGGCAGGGTCCCAGTTTATTTAAGCAGACTGCAAACTCCTAGGACATGGTGTAGGTTCCCTCTTCCACCTACAGCATCCCTGTCACGCAGACTCCTCTCCAAGTCTAAGAAGAAATACTCTTCCACAYGCCGCTCCCATGAGGAACAGCTGCCCCATCTAGCCGTTCACTTGCTGTTCCCCTGWCTCTAACACCCGAAGGTTCTGCCGTGCTTCTTTCTCTCCTCCACGAAAGGCAATCAAAACCCTCCCTGCAGCCCCACAAGTCCTCTGCAGGCTCATATAGACCGCTGTGCTGCGCAGGGGATGCAGCCGTCCCCTGCACCCTCTCTGCTCTCTGGAACAAGTGGCTACCCAGAGGACAGCCCCTGCAAGAAAGGCAGGAGAAGGGTGCTGCCCRCCCAGTCCCTCGGGCACGTCCAGGTGCAGGTCAGCTACACGCCACACACACAGGAGTCCCTCCACACACGCAGCACGTCCTGCTCCTTGGACCTGGTCTGCGTGCGTAAAGCAACGTCACTGCGCACGAACGTGTGCCTGACTCCCCTGGCCTTACGGCAGCACGCCGTTCCCAGAGCCGGCGGTGGGGTAGTGTAAGCCCCCTCTCTGGGACAGCGCTGCTGCCCCGTCTCGCCCAGACACCCTCCCCCAGCTGCAGTTACCATCCTGGAAGACTCTCTCCACGTTCAGTCCGTAGGTGGCACAGGTCTCATAGTACGTGCAGCGCTTCAGATCATTGGAAAGCTTCCGCGCCCGAGAATCGTCAATGACCCGGGGGTTCGTGGCGCTGATGGCATCTGGAAACCAAAGGGAGAGGAGGTTAAAAAGCAAGCGCCTGTGTCCCATCTATCCTCAGGTCCCAGGGCACACTCCTGACCTCCCTCCCTCCCTTCACACACTGAGATACCCACCTTCATAGTACAGCCCCTGTCCCATAAATGCCTTAGATTACAGTCCCATGGTTGTAGAAAAATGGATTTCTTAAATGAACCTTTTTAAATGAACTGTTTTTAAATGAACCTCATTCAACTCTCCTAACCATCCAGCCACCAACGTTTCTGAAGACAGAGGGCAGAGACCAGTGGGAGGTGTGGCTGGCAAGGGAAGGCAGCCTGGATGTTAGGAACGGGACACACCATCACAATTTCACACAACCACGTCGTGAACACTGCAGCTGTTGAAGACAACAGGACGCTCAGTGACAGCAGACAGAGCGCTGGGGGCAAAGGTGTGAACGGCCTGACCTCGGGTCCAACTACAGCCTCATCTGCATGAGGATGCAYGGTGTTTACAGGCGTTAGAAATGACTAACTCTGCCGTCTGTCAAAGTGTCACWGGTCATGGCTGCTGTAATGAGCGAGTGCACTCATCTGCAAGTCCACCTCAGTTGCAGAGTAAAATGGGTTTGCCACTCTCGATCATTTTAGGTCTCACGGCCATACCCTACAGATTGAAGGAATCAAAAGGGAGAAAACATCCTCAGTTAATTGGGACAGACAGATCTGCACTCACAGTTGAGGCCTTGGCGGACAACACTAATAGGCTTAATTTGTATCCCAGATGGCTGCTAAGTGCTCGCATGTTTTGGAAAAACTACCTTCCCAAGAGGAATCTGATTTCTTGAAGACATGCCAGGGACAAGCAGGGGCTGCAAGTGAACCCTCTCAGGAGAAGTCAAAGGAGTACTGCGACTCGCATTGTAAAGAAGTCCTCCTCAAACTCTTCCGTGGGTTGCGTAGTGTGACCGTACCATGGCTGTGACCTCACCCGGCTCTAAGTCTGGGACAGCAATGATCACCAACCCCTCTGCCGTATCACTCTTTCCCACTCCTGAGCCTCCACAGCACATGCCTGCAACCCCAGCCCAGTCCTGAACCAAGATCACTCAATCCTAACATTAATTCCACAATCTTTAAATACCAAAAGTTTACTAATTTTGTTCTACACTTAATCTGGGGTCCAGAGCAGACACCCCTGCAACTCCCTTCCCGCTGTCACAGCCCATCTTCCCAGCCTCAGTTTCTTCTTTGCCAGAAGAGCACTGCTCAGGAACTGGATCCTGCCAAGACCTTTTTCCCTCGAATTCTCCGTCCCCTGCTCCCGCCCTCTGCTGTCACCCTTACACCCACCAGCTTCTGCAGTCCCAGGCTCCCTCCTGCCTGTGCTTTACCACCTACAGGCAGGCAGGACACTCATTTCGGAAGAGCGGAGCTCAGACACCTGCAGCGATGCCCTYGTTGCTGCCCCTCCCTGCCTCCTGGGCACCCGCAGCAAGCCTTCCGGAGGCCGGGCCGCCTCCGACTCACGCTGCGCAAGGCAGGAGTCCCGGCCAAGGGCTGCCCTCTCTCCCGGCAGCCCCTCTCCCTCGGCAGCTCCTTGCCCCCGGGGTGCCCAGCCGGGGCCCCAGACACTGCCTCCACTGGCAGCCTCAGCTGCAGTTTTGTGCCCGTTCCCTTACGGCCTGTCCCAGTCCCAGCTGGCTCCAGTCCCCAGCCCTGCAGGGCACAGGGAGGGGAGGGCAGTTCTGGGCTGCTGCTGCTCTTCCCCACATCCACGTGCGCTGGCAGCACCTCGGGGGAGACGGTGCTGCACAGCTCAGGCCTCTTCTCGGGGTGCTGAAAGCAAGCTGCCATCCCCCCCGACCYTCCCCGCTGCAGCTCGTCCCAGAGGATGGAGGGCAACGCACCAGCAGAAACCCTCCCACCCCCAGGCCTGCCTCCTSCCTGGGCCCAGCTGCTGCAGGCAGAACCGAGGAAGGCAGGCAACGCCAGCAGGCTYGGGCACTTCGAAGAGGAAAGTGGCTCCACGAAGGAAGGCAGCTCTCTGCAGGAAAGCTGAGATGGTCTGAGAAGGAATTACTCAGCTCCTGGACTGGGGGCCTCAGAGTAACAGCCCCGTGTACAGCTTACAGGCTGGGGTCTCCCAGCGCACTCGCAGGGCTAGCACCCCGCGCTCTCCTGCCAGCGCAGACGYGTCACCAGTGCTCCTGAGCGAGGCAGGGAGGATGTGGGGAGGAAACCCGGCCGCCCCGCTCTCACCCTGCGTGCCCACCAGCACCATCGGCACCTCCGCKGTGTTCCGGTAGCTGCAGAGCCGCAGGTAGTAGTTGTAGACTGTCTGGAAGCTGATCTCGTCCTCCAGGCTGAAGACAAACACCACAGCATCGACCCAGGCAGCAAACTGAGGGAGACACACCAGCCGTCACAGCCCAGACGAGCGTCCCGGAGCCCCTTGCCCAGGGCCGCCAGCAAGGGCAGCCACACTGCAGGTGCGTGGGGAGCTGCGGCCGGGCTCTGCCGAGCGCCCGCCCCAGGCCCGGTGGCACAAGCTCCCCGGCACCGCGGGSAGGCCCTGGGGTCAACAGTCACCATAGGGGTAGCCCCTCCTCAGGCCTTGCAGTCCTCACGTTCTCCCGGGACTGGGCTCCCAAGAGGCAGCCAGGCAGGTCCCTCCCCAGGAGATCTCCAATCCCTCCGGCAGGACGGAGTGGGAAGGGATCACGGGAGGTATGGGTCTCCTACCTGGAGCTCGGGGGGGCCCCCTTCATCTCGAATCAGCAGCAAGTAACTCTGACCGTCCACTACAATCTCCTTCTTAAATCGGCCACCTTGGGAAGAGAGCAAAGCAGCAGGTCAAACGAGGGGGGGGGCAAGCAGAGGGAATCCCCTAGCGAAGGCCAGGGGAGGCTGCAGAGCCCTGCGGCAGCGGCAGATGAGGTGCGGAGACGGGGGTCACCTTTAGAGCCGGGGAGAGAGGACCCAGACCGCTCCCCAGGYGTCCTGGAAACCAGACCTTACCCTCGGGAGACTCCTCCTGCACGTAGGTGCCGGTCAGGTAGCGGTGCACGAGGGCCGACTTGCCGCTGGACAGGTTCCCCACGATGCCCTGAAACAGAGACACGCGTCACCCACCGCCTGCGTGCCCAGCGCGCCTCCCTCTACACGAGGCCGCCAGTAACCGGGCGCGTGCCGACGGTGGGCAGAGATGGTCATGGGAGGGCACAGGGAATGGCACAACCCAGCCGGCAGTCGGTCAGAAGCCTGGGGGCATTAACTAGTCTCAGTCGGGCAGACAGCAGCAGGTACCGGGGCGCAGCCACCCAGACAGAGGGTGGTGGGGACCCTCATCCTCCCCCAAACAGGCGCAGCCCCGTCAGTGCCACRTCAGCTCTTCCCACAGCCCTGCTGCTCCTCGGGGGGACGCTTGCCCTCCCAAGCCACAGTCAACTCCGAAAGAAAAAAAGCCTCTTCCCCCAGCCCACACGTCCCGAACTTTGGGGCGTCACAGCTCCTGACAGCACCTGCCAGAAGGAGAACGAGAGCAGAGACCGGCCGCGCGTTCAGTGCAGCCGCTGCTTCCGAAACCTGCAGCGAGGCACGGCGCTCGCTCCGCGCTGCGGCAGTGACGCTGCTGTGGCAGAGCGCACGCTTCCCGGTGGAGCTGGCGGTGCTGCCCTCACGCAAAGACACCTAGCCGGTGTCTTTTTAACCAACTTGGAAAATAAAGAGACCCRGCACTAGTTTTTAACTGGGTTGAAACAAACTAGGCTAGGGGTCTGCCAGTCTGGATCACCCTACAAAATGAACGTAACTGCCCCAGGATGGGTCAGCCAGACAACCCGGTTTTTCCTAATGTCAGCATTTTCCCAATGATTTARAAAACCTCCAGTGCCTAAGGGCTTGCAAGTGTACTTGCCTGCTGATGGGAGCGCAGTCCTGGGGTAAAGGGGCATCTTCTGCCATCCTTGCAAAAAATCTAGTTCCGCCTGGTCAGCTTACRTCCCACAGCTATTCCCCACATCCACAGGGACAGCGCAGCTCGTGGAGCAGGCTCTTGGCGTTACTGAGCGTCCCACCTCGTGCTCCTCTAGCCTCAGCTGCAGCGTTGCTCTGACGGAGCTGGAGTAGAAAAGCCGGGGCGATGCAGAGCCGCCCTTCGCCCGTGCTCTTCTGCCTCCTCCCGATGCCCCAGGCCTGCGGAGAGGTGCTCCCGGCCAGGAGCCAGAAGAGCCGTTCCTAACACTTCTTACACGGGCCTGTGCACCTCAAAACCCTGGCTGGAGAAGGTGGCGGGCAAGCTCCTCCCAGGCATTCACCGTGCAGAGCCCGGGAAGCCGTCCTGGCCGAGCTGGGGCCACAGCTCACCACAGCTGGGCCAAAGCGAGCTCCCGCTCCTTTTCCACACAGCTTCCCAAAAAGCACCTAACCTACCTTTGGCTTTGGACAGTCTGATCTCACCATGGATCTTCTCGTATGTAACCAACTCCTGCTTTAGGGCTCCCTACACCTYCTCCCGTGTCTAAACCACACTCCCAGTGCTCCCACGAAGACATCCCTGGGGTGGGTGTCCCACACACCAACACCGCCATTTGGAGCACGGGCCCATACTGCCCCGCAAAACCCGGAGCCTGGGGGTTTCTCCACTACTGAAGGTTCACTCTTTGTCCCACCGACWTTTTGTTGTTGTTGCCCAGCATGCCATCCACCCAAATGCTTTTGTAGGCATCCTCCTTCTCTGTCCCCAGGATAGTTAGCATGGATTGTGGGGACTGGCTGTTTCACTGGGATTTAAGATGTCCAGTACATCTACCAGACAGAAGCCACCAGAGACATCCCTGTGCAGACCTCCCAAGGGGGCTGCTGTGTTTCTGGAAAATCCCACATCCCCTGTGTGTCCACGGCTGCTTCACAGCAAATGCACAGTGACACCAAAGCGTTTGGCAGTRCACCGCTGACCTTGCACCCTTCCCAAACCCACCACTGGACCAGACCATGAGATTCACTGGGCACATGCCCCCATTTGCTGGAAATCCCAGAGTCTCCGCCAAGGTGCTGCACAGACCCAGTGGGTGTATTTCTGCACAGAAAGTCCCAGGCAGAAGTACAGTATCTTTATGATGAAAATTTCAAGCAAGCACACAGCACTGAAAAGCTAATAGTGTTCATGAAAACAGCACGTACCCTTCCATGTACGAGAGACAAAATCAAAATCCCAAGTCCCATCACTTGTCTCCAAGTGTCGCCTGGGTATCGGGAGCTGGCAAAGGCATGGCAGTGTCAGAGCTCTCATGCCTGGCCCGCCGCCTCGGGCTGTGCCCCCTCCCGCACTCCCAGGGCCGGGGAAGGAGTCGGCCGGCCCCAGGCGTCCCCAGCGCAGCCCGCCTGCGCCAGGGCACGGGACCGAGAGCCGTGCTGTCGGGGCAGGGCCTCCCGAGCCCAGCACCACGCTCTGGTAATACTTCCTCGTGATGTCCAAGCGTGGGCCGCCATGATTTCAGCTCCGGCCACGGGCTCTTCCCTGCTTGCCAAGATCTTGGTAGCCGGGGACCGCAGGCAGGTCTCGCAGACACAGCCCGCGGTGACACGCCGGTGGCAGGCTGCTGCGGCACGGGGCAGACATACTGTGCTGCAGAAGCGGCCTAACGGCAGTAGCACAACRCTCCATTCCGTGCCGCCTGCCTGCAGGGACCGTCCCTGCTGCACCCCACGCCTGCCCCCTGCACCCACCTCGCGTTACGGCCCTGACACAGCCTGTGCGACTGCGGAGCAAGAGGAATCAAGAGCAGGCCATCCGGCCCGGCGCTCGTTCGCAGTGCTATTTTCAAAGCCACTCAGCTGCTGGAGCAGGTCCGCAGCACGGCCACACACAGYCCCACCAGTGCCGAAAGCAGCAGGGGGTGAGGAGAGAGGAGTGACCAGGAACATTAAAGCTGCCTCTGCCACCAAAGAGAAGTTTATGGCCAACCTTTTCCAGGCAAAGGGATGAGCTTGGTGAGTGAGTCACCACCAGGCAGGTTCTCCAGCTTTCAGCCAAGGTGCTCRAAAGCTCCCGCTGCGCCGGGTCCTGCCCCGGGCTACCCGCACGCTCCTGGCGAGAGGCGAAGAGGCAGCGGCGGGCGCTCCGCTGGCGGCAGACCGTGCTACGGGAGCGCAGGAAACCGTCCGGTTYGCCGGCGCCTCTCATACCCACGCCACACGGAGCCAGCGAGCGGCGGGACCGGGGTGCCAGGAGCCTGGGACTAGGAAGCGCAGGTCAACGTGCTCCCACGGGCATGCCCGGGCCGAACGCATCGCTGCCAGGTCTGTCACCCACAGCAGTAATTACAGATCGTACACAGCGCGTTTAGACAGATGAGAACACGTACCAGACTGCAAACCTCACAGGTAACGCACACGTGCTTCTGGAGGCAAGCGACCTGCGGAGACGTAAGGGCTACGCGAACGCCATAGCCCGCGCTATGAACGAAGGTAACGCCCCTTGATGGCAGCGYGAGCAGTCTGCGATATAAAGAGGTGGAGACAGAGAAGAAACCGTGGAGACCACCGTGCGGAGGAGGCAGCTCGGGGGCTCGGCTCTGGGCCCAGGCTAGCCACAGCTCCAGTCCCTGGGGAAGCCTTTGCAAAACAGAGCGGCTCCCCGAGGCCGCCTGGCAGCTAGGACTCCACGCAACATCAGAGATTAAACACCCCGACCACATTTAGCTCTCTAAAACTCGGGTAGAGGCTGTATTTACACTTTGTTTGCTTATAAGCAAAATCCTGACCTAGGTCTTGCTGAAATACACTTCTGCTTTGTCTTATCCCCATCTGGTGTTATAAACAAGCTCAAACAGAACCAACAGTCTTTAGGAACACAACCCCTCCCTTAGAGGCAGCAAACCGAAGTAAAACGTGGTGTGTAGGCACCACGGAAACCTCTGTATCAAGACATGTTGGGAGAACGAGGGAACGCAGCCTGCTTCTGTGCTGGCCAGCRAAGGGCTGATATTGCCCAGTATCAGGTCTGGGGGGGACGAGTCCCCGCCAACAGGCACCATTTGTGCCTCTCCCACAGGGAAGGCAAGGTTTGCAGGAACCGCTGCCTTCTCTCAGACACAGACCCCTCTCAGCCTGCAGCAAATGGAGGAAGCTTCAGGATAAAACTGAGGTGGGAAAAACTGCTGACCATAACTTAAATACAGCAAGCTATTAAAAAACCTTAGAGAAAATACACTGACCACTTGTGGTGCAAATGGGAAGATGAGCAGGGAAGAAAGCGGTAAGATCCTTGCCTCCTGCAGGAGAGGTAAAGGGAACAGTTCATTCCTGCAGACGGAGGGATGTGGGCTGTGGTCAACACTTTATGTGCCATGAAACAGAAGCCCCCAACAAGTCTGTGGTTTTCCATACTCACAGAATTATGAATCTTGTTTCACAGGCTCAGTGTAGGTCTCCCYTGGGGACAAGGACCGATCATAAACAGTGCGCTCCGCCATTTATCAAAAGACCCCGTGYTTGCCCTGCACTAGGATGTCTTTTGGTTTCAGACACATTTTTCACAGCGGCACGTGGTGCACCCGGTGAAGCATCACTCAGGCAGGACCGAGGACTGGGTGGCTCTGCCGTGGGAGCCGCTCCTGCAGCACTGCTGATCGCTGCGGAGCCTGGTGCCAGCTGCGCAGCAAGACCCGGAGCACCTCACGCGTCGAGCGTGCCTCTGAGGACGGGGCTGCGGAGGCTGAGGCGGGAGCCAAGGGGAGAGCTGCTTCAAAACTGGAAGGGAGCAAAGCCTGGGAACATTTCTTTCCAAATCTCAGCCATTTAGTGATTCCCATACGGACTGCAGGAGGGGTGCCATGTGGRGACCCCCTCCATACCACTGTAACCTGGCGGTAACTCGGGGCGCTCGCTCSAAGACCAGTCTGTCTGCAGAGACCTGGGGAGAAGAGCTGGGCGCCGCGACAGGGGCCGGCCGYGCTGCTGGGATGGGCAAGATGGGAGCCGAGGAAGAGAGGCATCGCAGCGCTGGCGCACCCACGGAGCAGCACCGTGCGGAACGGACCCCTTAGACACCCGCCCGAAAGCTCAGGGCCTGCCTGGCTTTCCTCGTCCCCGCTGGCTGACCGCCATCCCAGACCCAGGCAGGAGCAGCTCTGCCGCTACGCGACGTCCTTCCCTCCGCGGCTGCAGAAAGAAGAAATCCTGGACGACCACCCCACCGCCCAGAGGTCCCCCCGCCCAAGCAGAGGGTCCCCCACCACAGTCAGCTGCTGCAGCCCAAGCCCAGAGACACGACGGAAGGGGCCTCAGCCCAGCGAGGCAGGAATGAACCAGGACTCTGAAAGGCCCCCGGGCTCTTAGGAAGAACTGCATCGGCCGGATGAAAGCCCGGAGCAACAGAGATCCCCAAAGGTCATGGAAAACATGGGAAAAGGATTGTGTTAATTGAAGAACTAAAAGCTTTAGGTTTGTTTAGCTTGCAGCACTCTTGCAGCCTGGAGAATGTTAAAATGTCAGAAGGCAATACACAGAATAGCTGCAAGAATATTTTTGAACAGACACGTATTTTACAAGCCAAACTAACAAATGAATATTCAAAGTTTGTTTTAATTTTTACTTAACTGCAGATAAGAAAAATGTGGCAGCACGGTGCTGATATGTTTTGCAAAAAGGCTTCTTGTTTCTCGGGTTAAGATTGAAAAAAATTAATCTTGAAAGGGTTGAAGGGAGGTATGCCAACAGTCTTCAAAAGGAGTTAAGGGCTGCCACGGGGAGTGCGAGAAGAGCGCGGCGGTAGGACAGACKGACGAGGTCCCCGAGGACAGCCAGACAGTCGGAAGCGGCTGTGGCGTCCTGTCCTGCCCGCCCCGACRTCCCTTCCGGCACTACCCCAGCGCTCGCAGCACGGCTGCCGAGGGTGAATGCCCGAACCAGCCCACGAGCTCACCACCACCAGCAAGGAGGTCCCGCTTCGTCCCCCACCCCAGGCACGGCTTCTGTCCCTCGTGCTCGCCAGCCAGCTCGGCTCGAGCAGAACTCCGGTGGCCCCGGCAAGCCGGTGTGCAGCCACCAGCGACGGCAGGCCACGGGAAACGTGTCCTGTCTCAGAGGTGCCGCACCCCGGAACCAGGCCCTCTCCCTCCTGACCTCGTCCCACGTGAAGGGGGCTGTGTCGGGGGCAGAGGCAGCCCCCCGGCCAGAGACCATTTCTCTCAAGTAGGTGATGAAGCCTGCTAACGGCGTGCCCTGGGAAACCCTCCCCGCGCTGACAAACCGGAGGAGCTTCATCCCCTCTGTTTGGAAGAACGAAGCACGAGAGGTGACGGTTTCATCCCACCAGCGTCCACAGCAGGGACACCGCGGGGCAGCCGTGTCTGSGAGGGGCCCAGCAGAGGCCAGGGAAGCACCAGCACAGAGCTGAAGTCAACAAAGCTCAAACAGAGAGGTGAGACCTCCCACAGGGGTAACTCCCACACTTGGACGGCTGCTCTGAGGGTGACGACCGTGGATGCATGCCTGTAACCGCYGCTCAGGATCTGCCCCTGCTTCTGCTACGCCAGAAGGTCTAGTCCATGCAGCAGTACCCGCTCAGGAATTACGACTCTGCTATGGCCAGCAGGAAGGGTGAGGTGCTCAAACATCACCTTTCGACTGTCACATCCGAGTCCTCTCCCAGACCCAGAGAGAGCAGCCCCAGCTCCTCTCTCCCCTCGGCGAGGCTGGAGCTGCTAAGCATTTCCACTCGGCCACATTAAAACACGGTTTTTTCTTGAGGATTTGGAGAAGCATCAGAGAACCAGGGGTGGCACGAGCCACGAGTACTCACCACCTTCAGCTCAGGCACCGAGCGACTCAGGGTCCATTCCTGGCTGTTCACAAACGAATCTGCAGAACAGAGAGGAGAAATCATCAGGTCACCGTGGTCTCCCTCAAGATCCTAACAAAGATCCTGCCATGCTCTCCCTGCCCCCTCCAGGCAGGAGATTTATGGCGCTCYGCTCCCTTCCACCTCGTCTACAGACACGAAACTGCACGAGGCCCTGGCCCTGCCCGTGCCCAGGAAGGCAGTGCAGAGCCCACGCACCGCGGGCTGGGGACCCTCCCTCCTGCCCTGCGGAAGCACAAGAAGCCCTACAGCATCYCCTTCCTCGAGGCAGGTGGGGAGCACCAGACACTAGGCGACTTTTCGGGGGCTCACATGCTGCAAAGGACCCAGAACCGACGGCACGTAACGGTGAAAGCAGTGCCCTGGGCACTGCACTCGGGCTACAACACCAGCGTGTCGTAGGCAGTGCAGATAAAGAGCTGAAGGCACGCTATAATCTATGTTCATGATTGAAAGTGAACACAATTAATTACGTGCACGTTATGTAATTTGCAGAACATTGTAATAGGTTTAAGAAGGTTGTAATATTCAGGCACAGCTTTGAGCGGTGCAGGTAACACCCACTCTCCTGCCACAGAAATCACAAACACTTCATTTACATCCAAACAATCTCCAGGAGCTGGTCAAACAACAGACTTCCCAAATAAAACCAGACTCACTGGAGGAGGAGCAAGAGCCTGGAGAACACCCTGAATATCAGAAGTAGCCAGCAGCCACTCCTAASAAAACCGGAGTCCTTCATTTGCCTTGGACGAGGAAGTACATCCTCCACCCGAAGCCGGATGGCTACAGCGTGGGGGGCCAAAACAGAAGAGCAGCACTTGCTGTATGTTAATAGCATCAAGATAATAGAGGATTTTTGGAGACCGGAAACCTGTGGGAGCACTGCTTCCTCAAGAACCTATAATAAACTTGCTAAATTCGCTGCCACAGACTATTGCAGAAATGGAGATCTCGGACGGGTTCAAAAAGGGAAGAGGCGAATCCGCGAGACCCAACTGCGGGCAGCAAATAAACACGATGTTCCGGGCACTACCACTGCCCAGACGTCACCCGCGGCTGCAGCGGGACGCCAGGCCAAAGGGGAGGACGGCTCTAGACCTGCCCCGCTGCCCCGTCCCCACAGCGGCCAGGAGCCGCGAGCCGCCTTCCCCGCCCCGGCGGCTCCTCCCGGCCCCACCACCGCGCTCGCGGTGCAAGTCCCGGCTCTCGGCGCCTGCACCGGCACTACCCAAACCGGCCGGGCAAGCCGGTGGCTGCAGGTCTCTGCCGAGTAGGTGTTTCACCTGGGGCTGTGCCAAGCACCGCAGGCTGAAACCAGGGCGCTGCAGGAGATGCCACCAGACCCAGGCAGGATCAGAGGGCGATGGCAGGCTCTTCAGCCCTGCCAGAAGCCAGTCCATGACGATCTTCACTCCCGTTTATGTCCCTGCCCTCGTAACTCCCGAGGGAAGATGGGACACACAACGGCTGCAACCCTCTCTCCAGGCTAACGCCTCGCCTCATCTCTCCCCACCTCACCCTCGCAACCGGTGGGAGATGCGCAGCCCGACGCTGCGGGGGAAGAGTCTGCTCCTGCTGCCCGCGGCCGGAGGGCTCGCAGGGGGCCCTGCCCTTCGTGCCCGCATGGCCGCASGCTGGTGCCCCACCGCTCAGCGTGCACGAGGCGAAAAGACGACGATCCGCCGCTGTGCCTTTATCATGGCACTTGTGCAGCCACCGGCACCCGCAGGCCACAGAACRTTTTTCCATCTTGTCAAAAAAAGGTAAGAATACAGTGCTCGTACCTAGAGTTTACCATTCATATACTAATTTATTAACATTTCTTTTTCAGAAGCTACAGACAAACAAAACACAAGTCTGATGCAGTAACACAAGGTTATTTATAACCATCATGAAAGTTCTTAAAAGAAAKCTTTTCTTCATGGTCTCTGTCTTTCACCTATCCTTAACGGATATCCTCTACCTTTTTTAGGCAGAGGTAAAGTCTTTATTAAAACAACTAGTAAGTTAGGAGGAAAATGGTAAGTTCCTGAGCCCTTTCAAAAAGGTAACAGCACACCTGTATTTCCAACTGCATTACTTGGYCTAAAAAAAGCTGACACCTCCACCTGCAACTTCTGCTCCGCTTAGTCCCTTTGTCAGCTAACTGCGATGGCTAAAGCACCACCGGTACGTTCTCCTTTACTGGCATTCCCTCCTGCCAGATGARAGGAGGCAGCGTACTTGCGCTGTTTCACTACATGTACGTTGTTCTTGAACTACAAAAAACTGGCAAAAAACAAGCAGGTTTTTCGAGGGGTTCTGAGYGGAGCACAAGCCAAATGCGCTTGCCAGCTTGGCCTTAAGAAAGAAAAGAGAGGCAGAGAGAGGCCTGGAGAGGGCAGGCTATTCTCTTCTCTTTTTCTGTTCTCAGATGCTCAGGATAGAGAAAACCTTCCAGATTTTTGCCAGTTGCCTGCTTTGCTAATTACTCTAACAGATCTTTGTTTTTTAACCAAGGTTCAGGAGTTTGTTAGCAACAGTTTCATTTTTGACTTGCTGTGAAGGCCTCTGAGTAAATTTTAACGCAAATAAATAACTGCGACACAATGCCCATTTAACTACATTCAGCCATTCAACACATTAAATTATTAACTATCATTAGCATGCTTAACCCAAAACACCAAGGTACAACCTGCGCACCTCTGTTGTCAATCAGCTCCCAACGTGTGCCAGGTCTGAATTTTAGCCCAGGCCACCAGCCATCCCTGGTGATCGACCCGGCACGTCCCAGCGCGCGCACGGCATCGTCACGGCGCGGGTCCCGGAGCAGCCCGGCACACCGCCTGCGCCCGCGCCATCTCCGTCAGCGGCGCGTCAGCGGCACCTCTCCGCATGCTGCGGCCAGAGCCCTGCYGCCGCAACCCCCCGCGCCGAGCGACAGCCCCGCTGGCGCGAGGGAGCGGCATGGGAACACCGGCAGCGACGCTCCCACCGTCACCGCCGACGCCTGCCCCGCGCAGCAGCGGGGAGAACGTGCCCGGCGCCCGCCGACTCCCCCGCACCGGACCTCCCCAAGCTGCGCTGTGCCSCAGCTGGGAGCAGCCCTCACCCCGGAGCTCGCACGCTGCCGTCCGGCTTCACCACCGGCCAAGCGGGGCGAGACCCCCCCTGTGCGGTCCAGCTCACCGCCCCAGAGCGCGGCTGCTCTTGGCTGCGGGCGGGGGACGGGGCTGTCCCTCCTCCAGGGCAGGGAGCAGCTCGCCCCGCTGCCGCTGGGAAATCCGCTCGCGACCGCAGCCGGACAGAGAGGCTGCTGGGCACCAGGKCATTGCTCTGGCACGCTGGAACCCAGGAAGAGTAGGAACACGGTGAGAGTACGTGATACCGACCCCACATGTGTCTGCGGCTGCTGACTTCTTCAGCTCAGGGATTCTCTGTGGTTTGTCTATTTAGTAAACCTCAAAAAACTCTCCTTTGAGTAATTGTTCTGTCTCCTTTTAAAACCATATAAAATTTCACTTCCACTTCTTTAGCAAGGAGTTGCAGAAGTATAAATACTCATTCCTTGAAAACCCACTTTCTTCTGGTTTAGCCTTGACTTCATGGGATGTCCACAGCCCCTGCACCAGAGGCGGTGAGCTAACACCCCTAGCCAGCCTGGCCAGCACCGCCCCATCTTTCACTGCAACCCCTCTTTTCCATGCCGCAGAGTCCCAGCTGTTGGATTGCTCCTCGTGCAGAAGCTGTTGTGCACCTTCCACCCTCCTGTTTAGGGGAAGAGGACACGTCCACTGCACGTGTCGCTGTGTAAAGCATCTCACCCGCAACAGGAGGAAGGCAGACGGCTGTACCAGCAGCTCCCACGTGGCTTCAGCGACTGACCCTGCCAGACCACCCAGCCGCCTCGCTGCAGGAGAGCCCGCTGGAACRATAAGGCACTCTACCTGCAGCGTTTTGGGGCTGAGATACCCCCAGTGTAAGTGSTCACAGAGGTGCGGATGAACCCACTCTTATTCCTGTACCCAGGAAGGTAAAAGCAAGTGCTGACAGACTACGTGACCAAAGGAACAGAGACTAAGGTGGAAGTGGCCTTGAAGTGAAGACAGCCGCGGGATTCCTTCACAGTCACCTGGAAAAATTACGGAGACACAGATSTTGGAGGGGCCAGTGTCCTCTGTGGCCCAGTCCCCTCCAGAGCCAGGGTCACAGGTGTCAGGATCAGAAGACCCTCATGTCCACCTGCCAGCCCAGGCCGTGCCCGAACACGCAAACCCCGCCGCTAATGAACTCCTACATGAACAAAAGCACCTCTCGTTCAGGAAGAYATCCCACATCCCACCCTGACTTTAAACCACCTGTATGAGCACCACTCCTCGCACCGACCCTCTCGCTCTGCCCTTCCCCATTAGCTGAATGGGTGGAGCTGCCTGAGGTGTTTTCCACCCCAAGGATTAGGGATGAAGCAAGGCAGTGCCTGAGCAAAGCAGAGAAGTGAGGCGAGGAGGCCACGCGTGTCCGCACACCAGGGTAGGCAGGTCCTCTGCCTGCACCTTGTGGCATTCCTGGGAAGCTTCCCAGCTTCTGCAAGAGCGTGGAAGGAGCGTCACGGTGTCCTGCAGCACGCCCTCCAACGCCACTTCCCAAAACACCCAGCTCGCTCCACAGCGACTCAGTCCTGCGCAGAAGAACGGCAGCTACTCTGGAAGAGCACTTGGACCAAGCTCCCCTGCACGCCTGACTGGCACCAACCRGCCAGTCTCCAGTTCTGGCTTTGGATGAGCTTCCTGCAGAGAGTTTGGAGGCTTTCTTTAACGGTGCCTGAAAGCTGAAACTCCTCAAACCCAGGAGGCGTTAGTGTCAGCTTCCCCAAGTTACTCAGTCAATAAAGCAGCATTCCCACACATACACTTTTAGCACTCCCTGCAGACCATGGGGAGAAGCTTGGCTCTGGTTGTCGAAAGGAGGAAAAATAAATGCCCTCAGCTGCATCAACCAGMAGCCTGCAGCATGCATCTCCTCCTGCCCCAAGCACCCCAAAGAGCAGGGTCCAGAAGATGCGGCAGTTCCTGCAGCACCTGAAGAATCGCCATTACTAAACATGAAGCCTTGACTTACACCGTTCCCACCTACCCCCTAGATGAGGTACTCAAGACCGTCAGCTAATCCAGGAAGGCCGGAGGATCTGGAGCACAACCCACTTTCATACATCAGGCTGGGGTCCATGCCACAACTGAGTCTTTCAAATCTGCCACTGTAMCTGGCCCTCAGCCCTGGCTCCCAGCGCACGCCCATCACCCTTCTCTCATCGTGCAAGGGGACAGGCACCACCCATGCACGCCATGCTAGGTCTGGGTGGCCCACACCTCGTCCTGATGCGCCCATTCGCAGGCCGAAAGACGCCTCGTCGGTCAGCTCTCATGTCATCCGAAGCCCCTGCGTCCTGCAGCCATCTGCACCCGCACTGGCAGGGACAGCTCCGTCGCTTGGTTTTCTGATAATCCCCCAGCAGAGCCCCCCCCCCGCCGTTTTCTTGCACTTGCTTTCCTCTCTACCGGCAGCTTCTCGCAGAAGCGAGCGCAGCAGCCGTGTGCGGGCGGGCGCGGATGACACCCACAGAGCTGTCAGAAAGGCACCTCAAGAGCAGTTTCTCAACTACCCAAAACAGCCATAGGCCAAGGGCCTGGCTGCCGAAAAACGCTGACACAACTCGCTGACGTCAGCTTTGTCCATCCCAAGTGTTGATCATTCGCTACTAAAATGCAGCATATGGAGATTTCCTGCACTTCATCACTATAAATTCTATTAGCATGATATTGTACAGTCTGTGTATCTGTGCGGCTGGGACACTCCCAAACCAGCACAAGGAAGGTCCAAGTCCATAGCTGCAGGAGGTTGATTTGGGTGAGGGGGTCCCCCCTCCGACAACACCGATCCCCTCCGGGGCTGCCAGACCCTCCCCATCTGCAGTGCTTCTGATGCCAGCCGGCTGCGCCGAGCAGCGGGAGGCACGGGGGTGACACCCGCCGCTCGGGCACTGTTCCCCACGGGAAGAGGCAGGAGATCCCCGTCTTCTCCCAGGGAGAAACAGTAACCAYGTGGAAGCACGCAGCGAGCCACCAGTGACCTGACCTGATCTAACGCACCAGCCCAAATCCAGGCAGGCAGGTCAGCATTAAGCACCTTCCACGCAGTGCCAGAGCCTTGGAACGAGCTTGTTCAGCAGAGATTGCCTCCAGCTGGGTAACACCTTAATGAACTGTCGTCTTCCTCATCACTAGGGTTCATGTAGGCATCGGGGAGTAGTGATTTACCTGATTAGCTTCACTGCTGGTCTAGCTGTATCATTTGGTATTTCACATTAAAACACACCCAGTCACTCTTCCTCCCTCTTCTCTTTGTTATTTAATAACMCAGAAGAGACCAGACTGCCAGAGCTGCGGTTGAACACCTTCCCCAGGCACATCTGACCTCGCAAGCAGAAACAGTGGACTCACGGCACCACTTGCGCACCAAGAGCCTTAGCGCAGCCAAACGTCCTACGGACCCGCTGCTGCTTGCATCCACTTGCTGCTGCAAAGCCGGGAGGAGGAAGGAGCCGGCCGGGCAAAACTGACTCCTCACCCAGGCTGCTCCCTTCACAGGATGAAGCGCAGCAGGTTCATCTACCTTGTGCTTCAGAAGCGCTAGTGCCAGACACATTTGGTCTCCACACACAGCAACTAATAATTAACCAACTCATTATCCAAGCCACTGTGGAACTAACTTGGACACTGAAACCCTGGACACTAACACCAGCCTTGAAACCAGGTCAGAGGCTGAGCAAACACAGCAGTGCCCACACAAACCACGTTCCAAAGTACCCATCTGCCCGCACACGCAGATAAAAGGGCAGCAGAGTGCGACGTGCCTGGGCAGAGTCACCTTTTCCAGGCCGGGCTGATAAAGACTCAACCCTGGCAATGCTGGCAGGAGGAGCGATTTCTCCAGGTCAGGGACCGAGCCGGGCACGGCTAGTGTTCCCGTCAGAGAGCTTAGCCACCGTGGATACCCTGCGAAGGACATGATCTTAGCAAGGATTACCTCACCAGAGCTTTAAATACTTTGCAGCAGTGAAAGGAGAGGATCTTGCGTATCTCTGTGAAAAAAGGGCGTGATTACGTGCTGCTACCCTTCCTCCTTAGCTGTACCGCGCACGGCAGCAGCTGGTGCCACCACACTACGTATGCCGTGCCGGGCACAGACTTCAGAAGAGCCGTATGTTTAGAGCCTCTCGGCACCTACTACTTTCCAGTCCGCGTCCGAATACACGCAGACCGAAGAACCATACCAAATTCTCTCTTCTCTGACAGCTAGAAAGGGTCTGCTGAAAGGGACAACCCAGCAGAGCTAGTGACGTGGAGAGGCAGATAACCCACCGCTTCCCCAATACAAGCGCTCTGTGGAGACCTACCTTGTTGGTAAAAACCTGTTCCAAATTTGTCTGACCTCAGCTCTAGGTGTTTAACCCCACAAGCAAAGGCGGGTTAAGATTAAAAAGGCACTGTTTTTTGAAGTTCCCTCTTCCTGTGGATGCCTGTAGACTGTAATCAGAACACCTCTGCACCTGCTGCACACATCTCCTCCAAACTTATCCTGAGAATTAGGCCTTTCAGATYGGCGTCCCAACAACTCCTTCCTTGATACCTTCCAGACTTCTTAAGTTTTTCTGAAGTGTGGACACCGGACTGCGTTCAGCATCTGAGGCCTGGTCTCTAAACCCATCATGCCATCTCTGATCCTCACCAACACTCCCAGCTAAGCTCAGGCAGGTACCAACAAGAGATGATACATATCATTATCTACTCAATTCACTATGCAAACTTCACCTTACCAATGTAAAAACACCCCCCTCTTCTCCCAGAAGTCTTCTCTCACACATGCCCTACACGCTAGTCCTCTCCATGGCCAAACACCAGAGTAAAAGGGAGTTACCTCAAAGCACCTTAAAACGCAGGGCATCCTTCTGGGAGACGGGAATATGATTGTGAGAAACACTTTCTGAGGTGTGGAGTCCAGATCCCACTGTTGGAGATGCTGCACCCATCACATGATCCCTCCCTGCACAGGCAAAACTCCAACCCCAAACCAGTCCAGTTTTTCCAAGCCTCTGCCCATCAGAGCTTCTACAGAACTGCGCTAGCCGATACCTCAATACCTARAAACATTCCTCTGAATCGCTGGCCACGACTATTTGTGGGCAGCCCAAGCTGGCTGGACTCTGTGTTGACTTTGYTCTCCAGCTCCCAGGGCTCCTGCCCTCCCTTGGTGCATTAACAGAAAATCACACCCCTGTCAGCCTTCATCCTGCTACACAAAGRCCAGCTCTTTCCGTCTTTTTTGGGTACCAAACTCTGCATTCCCCTGATCACCCCTCCCTGTGCTTGGTCCAGGCTGAACCCCTCCATCAGCAGGGAGCAAATGTTACCCACGCAGTCCAAAGGAGGTCTCAGCAGGGCTGGGGGAGCAGCACTGAGACGTCCTGACTCTCCGGTGGGCYGGGCTTCTTGGCCCTTGGGTATGTCTACACGGCAGAGTGCAGCACTGGATGGRTATCTTGCTTGCTATAAACAAAATACTCCAGGTACTGGAAACAGGGTAGCAGTGTTGGCTTGGAACTCTGCCTGGACTCATATATCCAGCTTTTCCAAAGAGCTGATAACCGCAACTGCAGCTGCACCCCCTCGGGAGGGCGTGTTGGGACTGTATCAGCAGCTTTCCTAGGGCTAGGGTGGGCAGCACTAGCATAAAGCATCAAAGTTTTTGAAATGTTGAGAGGGTGTTAGAAACACTATTGGCCTGCAAGTCTGAAATAGGAACAGGGCAGAGATCTCCGGAGCTGCCGCATCCAGCAAGTCCATGTTGGAGCAGTACTAAGGCTGTGCACCTCCAATCTACGGTGTCCTGGCTTAGAGGCTCACAGCTCCCACCGGAGCGAGCCAGAGCCCACAGACCAACRTGCTGAGTGGAGAGACAATGGGGAGACAGGACATAAGACGGGACAAGCAACAGCGGCTTCGGTTTGCAGACTTCTCTGCTGCTTCTTCACATCTCGTTGACCCCAGRGGGACATAGCTCGACTGGGTACAGAGGTCTGTACTGGGTACCAGGCAGATAATGGCAAAATGGTGTTCTAAGTGAAGACCAAACCAAAGTGTGAACTTTGCAGCTCCAGCAAGCAGAGCTCGCTCTGCCACAATGAGCCACAGTCCCAGAGGCAGCCCAGAAAGTTCATCCCTGAGCTTGTGCCTCCAGTACGAGCCACGGTGGCAAACGCAAACCGCCCTGACRAGCAGTGGCCTCGCATTAGCTGGCTGGTCACTGCTAGAGAGGGCTCCAAGCCCTCTCCGGTGCTCCYCAGTGAGGCCTCAGAAGGTTCTCCAGCAGGTGGACCCAAAGGAAGCCCCTACCTGTCCCAGCACAGCAGCCAGGGGAGGGGTGAGGACACCAACACAAGCGCTCAACCTCAGCTGCTCCCCTGGGAATGCGGCCACCGGCCCAGCTGTGGCTGGCGCAGCTCCTGTTGGAAGCCGCCGGCAAGCAGGGACAGGCCCCCCGCTGCACGGGCAGGGCCCGGCCCTCCCTGCCCGGATACACCCACATTCCGCAGCCATGAGCGCAGCCTCCCCTCCCCTGGGAACCTCCCGCCACCCAGCCAGCACCCAGCACCGGCCCCRGGCACCGCTGCCAGCGGCACGGCCCCCCAGGGAGGAGCACACTGCAGGGGAGCGCAGCAGCAGCACCCCGTCCCTTTGCCTCCTAGCACAAAGGCAGCCTCGGCCACCCACCCAGAGCCTCCAGGGCCTTCCCCTGGCACACGGCGAGCCCAGGGRCAAGGGGACTGGCAGGAAGGAGCCCCCTGAGCTCCCTGCGCAGCACCTGCGCAGCAGCAAAGCTCAGGCTGCCAGCAGTGCTGCTCCTGCGCTGGTCCCTGGAGCCCAGCCCTCCTGGAAATCGTCCTGGGCAAAAAGCTCCTCTGGGCAGCCGCTGCCTTGGGAGTGTGCGGATTCCTCAGGGAGTCCGCCAGCCCCAATCCATCCCTCTGGCACGTGAGCCAAGCCAGGGAACTGCCTCCACAGCGCCTGGACTCCCGGAGCAGAGCAATGGAAACCCGGAGAGGCTTGCAGGCACCAGAAAACGGCTGCCCTGCCTCCCCGAGAGCAGCAGGTCCCAGCCCAGCCCCCAGCTCTGTGCGTGCAGGCCAGCGTTCAATGCCTTAAAAAGCCTGTGGATGCTGCTCTCGCCTCCCAGCCCCTGCCAGGCGGCAGGGCTCGCCCGCACGTTCGCTTCTGCGAGGCCAGGCCGGGCACGCTGCGGGGCCAGGGTATGGGATGGGGCACAGAGGCACAGGCAGCACGGCCGCCGCAGAGGCCCCCGCACACCCGGGCACGGGAGGACGGCCCACGGCAGTGAGGCCAAACACCAGCTAGTCGGGTCCCCAGCTGCCAGTCCCCATCGTGTGCCCAGTCCCCACGGGGGTCCTGTCCCCCCTCCCCAGCCGGTCCTGCCCTCCATCCCTCTGCCATGTCAGTCGGGATGCCACCGCCGCTCTCCGCAGGCTGCCCCACACCTGGAGAGCACCGCCGAGCTCCCGAACACAAGGCCTCCGCTCGGCCCCACCAAAGACTCCCGCAGAGCATCGCCCAGACAGAGCCTGGCACCAGGTAGCTGCTCACGGGAGGGAGGTGCAGGCACATTTCTGGGCCCCCCAACCCCCTCGTGCTGTTCTGCGCCTCTGCTCTGGCAACCTCCCAAACAGTTCAGCACTTGCTCAGGAGCCCACTACCAGGACCCCTCTCCCCTTCCCACAGAGKTTCAGTTCCCTCTGCTCCCCCGACGCTGCTGCACGAGGCTCAGCTCTCCCTGCCCTTGCTGGGACGTCACTGGGGCAAGAAGGACGCGGGGCAAGAAGGACATGGGACACACACTCGGCTCACAGGYGTCTGGCTGGCAGCACCTGGACCCCTGGAGCATCTCATCCCAGCTAGCCATGCTGCGGGTCCTTCAGAACCGACGAGGACGGCAGTGCCCGTGGCCACTGGGCGCTGGAGTGCGAAACAGCCCCATGAACGCTCACGCTACCTCGCTACAGCCGAGCTCTCCTGAGCGCAAACCCTGCAGCGCACCGGGACGCAACGGGGTGCCCATGCCCAGCCCAGGACCTCGGCTGGGACGGGCCATGGGACAGGCCATGGCTGCCCATCCCCACAGACCCCACGGGCGTAGAGGGGCCTTCGMCAGGCCAGCACCGCTCCTGCGCTCACTTACCCAGCGCTCGCAGCGGACCGCTGCCGAGGAAGACAGGCTCGGCACCGCCATGGAGGTCCTTGGGACACGCGCTGCTGGTGCTGCCGCGCTCTCGTCTTCGGAAGCGGCTCGTGAGGAGTCTCCAGAGTCCCCCCGCCTGCCCCGAGTCGGCGTGCAGCCTGCCCCCGACCCTAGCCAGCTCTGGGTAGAGCAGGTCCCGCTTGCTGGGGCAGGTGTGCAGGGAGCTGGCGTCCCCCTCGCTCTTGGTGCGGAGACGTGCGGGGCGCAGGAGCCCCCCTGACTCCGAGCGCCGCAGCTCGTGGCCCCGGCGCAGACGGAAGCTGAAGCTTTTGCGCAGGGAGCTGAAGTTCTTCCTGGGGCCGGGGCTGCTCCGGCCGCTGCCCCCAAAGAGGTTCCAGCGGCGGCTGCCCCACAGGGAGCCCCCCCGGAGGAAGCCGGGGCTCTCGGCGGGGTGCGGCTGCCGGGCCGAGGGCAGAAAAGTCATGCTGCTGGGGCGCGGGCGCTGCGCCCCGTCGGCCCCRGCGAGCAGAGACGCGGCGCCTTCGCCCTCGCCCTCGCCCGCCGGCCCCTGCTTGCGGGGCGAGCGCAGCCTGAAGAAGTCCAGCAGGCTGCCGCGGGCCCTGGCGGGGGGCGGCGGGGGGAGCAGCGCCGCGGCCGCCAGCCCGTTCCCCGCCGCGCAGAAGCTCTTGGGCCGCCGCCTCTGCTGCTGGGCGGCCTTGAGGGCGGCCTGGACGGCGGGGACACCCTGCAGGTCCAGGGACTCGCAGACGCTGACGGCGCGGCGGGGGCTCGGCCGCGGGGGACCC
>JASVER010000225.1:199371-243297 GCA_030449065.1 Oceanodroma leucorhoa | reverse complement strand
CCCGCCCCTCGCGGGCACCGGGCAGCTCCGTCCCGCCGGCCCCTCCCGCCGGCCGCCCCGCCGCTCTCCCGCGCCTGGGCCCCGCTCGCCGCCGAGCTGCGGTTCCCCGGCCGCGGCCCCACCGCGCACCCTCGGCCCGGGTCTCCGCGGGGAGCACGGGAGCTGGCCCCGCTCCCGCAGGGCTCGGTGCCTAACCGCCCCGCAGGTCCCGCTCTGCTCCCGCCGCCCAGACCCCTCACCCCGACCCCCCCACGCCGGCCCCGCGCCCCGGAGACCCAGCTGCTGCCTCACCCCCCTCTCGCCGCCTGCTCCCCCTTCCCGAAGCTGGGCCTCGCCAGCGAACGCCGTCAGCAGCTGCCCCGGGGCTCTTCCTGCACCACAGAGGATGATGTTACAGGACAGCACCGTGCTCGGAACCGCTTGAGAAGCCTCAGCACCAACATCCCGCAGCCCCCCTGGCCCGCAGCCGACTGCGGAGAGCGGCGAGGGGCCCAGGGCAGCAGGACGAGCGTAACCATCTCAGCCAGAGCTTCGCTCCCGTCTTGTTCCAGAGCAAAGTGGTTTTCCTTGATCAAACACACCATCGCTAAACGGCCTGGAAGGAGGGCCAGAGCTTCTTCCAGAGTCCCCCAGTGCAGGACCTCCTCCACCTCCTCCCTAGCACCCCCCACCTTCGCTGCCTGCAGCACACTCCCTGTCTCCAGCATCGCCCCAGGACCCTCCTCCTCCTCTCTTTGTCCTAATGTGTTTTCCCTCTCCCTGGCTTTCCTCCTTCTTAGTGCAAGCACGATCTGCTCTCCCTCTGGGGGGGAAAAAAAAAAAGGTGCTTGACTCCCCCTTAAAATTATTTTTACCTTTCTGAAAGCTCTGTCTGCTAAAGCAGCCTAGGTCTTCTGCTGCCTCTCAAAGCCTCTCCAGGGAACATCTTAGTATCAACCTCCTTTTCCCCCTCCTTATCCAGGGAGTCCTTTGACTCCACTGCCTGAGCTCTTCCAAAACCCACCAGCTTTTTGGACTCAGCCCTCTCTTCAATCCCTCATCCTCCTTCACAGTATGCCCTCACGATTTTCTTGAACACCCCATCTCCTCTCCAGTTCTCCACGGATGCACCCAGCCCTGGTCATTGCCCGCAGCCTAGGACACAGCTAAATCCCACCTCACCATGAGTGACCACCAGGTTCAGCCTTTCCCCTCCCCACGGCACAGCCAACACCTCAGCCAAGCCCCTTCCTCTCCCTTCTCCATCCTCTCCTAAGCCCACAGGCTCCACCACCCACCTCCCCTTCCACCTCAGCYCCTGTTAATAACACAGACCACCATCACCACGCTACGTAAGTAGAGCTATCGCCCAGCAGCCTCCTCCCTTAGCTGGAGGTCCTTCTCTTCCCTTTTTTGCACCTTTCAGACAGTAAAATCTCTGATYCAGCAGTACAGCCGCCCAGCTACACGGTGCTGAACACACGGAGCAGCCACCTAGACTGAGGATCAGCTAAAGGATGTCCTTGCCCACACCGTATCAGTGCTTCTCAGGCAGAAGACGGGACGCATCCAGCTCCCCTCCCTCCCAAGCCAACGGGCACCGATGTCTGAAACCGAGCAGAAGGCGCCTGACAATCCGCCAAAGCTACAGCTCTGCCATCTGGACCAAGGTCACAGGAACACGCGAGCTGCCAGACTGGATCCGACCTCATCCACATCATCTGGTGTCCTGTCTCCCAGGAGCAGCCGCACTGCAGCGAGGCGCGCGGAGTTCTGCAGAAAGCAATTAGGAGGGAACGTCTTCCAAAGAGCACTGAATACCAGACGAGGCTGGCTGTGGAGACCGTGGCGTCTCCATCACCAGAGATGTCAGAACCGATGGCACAGACACCTGTCAGGAGTAATTCCGACACAGGTAACCAGTCTTTGGGCAGGGAACCAGACCAGTGACATCGCAAGGTCCTTCCCAACCGTGCTTTGCACAGCTCCTCGCTCCCAGGGATTGGAAGTTGTTCCTGTAATGAAGCGGGGCCACCTATATTCATCCCCTCCCAAAATCCCGGGTTTAACTTCTACTGTAACAATGCCAGATGGTACACCTTCTATAYGAATCTCATCTTTTTAAAATATTCTGGCAAGTTCTAGGCTTTAAGGTATCACTGAATCACACAAATATCTGCTGGAAAGGACTCCAAGAGGTGATGTACCACACACTCCCCTGCCGAGGCGGGACCGGACGTGCGTGGATCACCCCGACAGGCGTCCGACCCATCCTCATGACCTCCCCAAGCCCACTGCAGTACGGCACCGTCCCCACTGCTCCTGTTCTTCCTCCTCCGGCGACCTCGTCCAAATCSCCTTGCCTGCATATAAAGCCAATTACTTCTGCCATACCCTTATCAGCTGTGAAGGATAACAGACTGCATTCTTCCCTACAACCTTAAACATACTGAGAAACACAGAGCTCCCCTCAACTGACATCATCTCCTTCACTGTCCCACTGAGGATCCTATTTTTAAAGCTATTAGTGTTTTTAATGCACTCCCTTCAATTCCCTACAGTTTGTATACTACCTTCTTTTAAATGCAGTGCCAGAACCTGGGCCCAATACTCAGCTGAGGCCTCCAGCAGCACTGAGAATATACATAAAACATCCGTATAGCTACATCCCAAGAAGATACTGGGCTTTGCTACAGTAACAACATAATGGTATTTTTACCTATAATTAGCCTGTTAAGAGGCAAGGGTTTCCATATGCTATACACATTGATATGATCCCCTTGGCATTATTCCTACAGAAAGAACAAAAAAGACATCTACAATAAAATAGAACGAAACGGAGTCTCAGATACAACTTCTGGTGGCAGAGGGCTGCAGGCAGSGCGCCTGCACCCGAGGAAGGGCTCAAACCTGCCAGGTCTCGACAGCACGTGGGCTCTGGCTGCCTCTTCAGCTGCCACGGCTGAAATGGCGACCGATGGAGGAACCGTTCTGAGAATGAGATCAGGAAACCAGAAGCCACCGGTGTTTAGAGACAGCCACCACTGAATTATGCCCCACATACCTTCAACTGTCTCTTCTTAGGCAGTTTACTCCATGATTACACTGGGTTTGACTGGTGCTGTGTGCGTTTCTAATGCAAATTAAAGGTTACGCCGTCCGAATTCACCCGCCTGGTGGGAAGGGGCTGCTGCTGGAGTCCCCTGTGCCACGCGGGTCTCCGGAAGCAGACAAGCTCTGAGAGCTGGGATGTAACAGGGACACTGTGCTTTTGCAATCCTGACCCGGGGCAGGTGCCTGGGGACAGAAGCAAGTTAGTCCCTTACCAGTACTTTTGTGAGTCACATTCATGTTACAAATATTATGGCAATGAACATCTGGCTCAAATTAACAAAAAGCCATGAGAAGCTAAACAACAGCTGCACTGGAAGACAGTCCGAAAGTCAGGGAACTTTCCACTGCTGGCTGGTCCCCAGCGTGAAGTTCAGGGTGGAGCCCCGAAACAGAAAAGAAGGCTAAACCACCACTGGTCAAATGCTCCGCTCCTCCAGACCTAACTGGCATTGCTATTTCTGCTCCAGCTGTCTGCAGAGGCAAAGGTTTTGTTGCAAGGGGACATCCAGCATGAAGGATGGGATGGCTGCATTCACCATCCCACCTGGGTTTGAAGGTGCTGTCGCTCTGCAGAGGGGCCCAAGGCTGGGAGACCCGCTGCAGCAAGCCACATGTCCAGCAGGGACGAGGGACCGGCACTGCGGCATCTAAGAACGCCTCGGCAGCTGGGGACAGAGGGATGAGGTTCCCAGCACAGATGGAGCCGTACGTTTTCAGCGCCCTGGCAGCAGGCAGACGCCAGCAGCAGACCAGGTGGACCGGAGAGACCTCAGCCAGCCCCAGGAGCTACGTGCCAGCGGGGCTGCAGAGTGCCCAAGGCCGGCAGCCCCACGCAGACCACGCCAGCGGTGGGACCATGGGCAGACCAGGCTTAGTACTAAGCCCAGGCAGCGCTGCCAGGGGACAGAGCAGGACAGGGTGCAGTGACAACAGTGCACTTGGGCCAGGCTGCGSGATGCCCAGGGCCCCCGGCACGTGCTCTCCAGCCCGACCCAGGCGAACGGCGCGAGGCCAGAGCTGCRGCGCGGGAGGGCTCCATGCAGTGCCACGGGACGGCGGCCAAGCCTGTCCGCGGCTGCAGGACCCCGAGCACCGTGCTAGGACCGCACCGGAGCTGCCAGGCTCTGCAGACCAGCTCCAGCYGGCTCGGCCACGCACCAGGAATACTGATGAGGCTCTGCCCAAACAGGGAGCGTCCGGGGGCGCAGCCCCACTGCCCGGCCGTGGGGTGGGAGGGGTGCGCAGCGCCGCAGCCCCCGCAGCCCCACGTCACGGCCCGGCTGCCAGCGCGTCAGCAGCAGGCAGCGCGGCGCAGCCGTCACTCGGGGAGGTGGCAGCGGGGCAAGGCCCTGCCTGCTGGCCCCACAGGGCAGGGACAGAGCCATCCTCTGCCTCGCCAGGAGGGGGGCGAAGGAGACGGAGCTATTTCCCTGACCCTGAGCGGAGGGACACTGTTCACAGCCGAGTTCAGCCACAGGCAGGTTCTGGGCACAGCTGTGGGGCTCGAGCATCCCGCGCCGCCAGTGACCACAAATCACCACGATAACCCTTTGTAGTCACCCCAACCAACCCGTTCGCAAGAGACGATATTCCCACCCTCTCTGCCAACAAAACACGCAGCAGCCCCCTGCAAATCCCCAGGGCCTCAGGCTGGAGAAACGAGGCACTGCCCCAGGTCCGAGCTCCGGCAGAGCCCCTCGCTGCCCTGCCTGCCAGCCAGAGCCCCTGCGCCCTGCCCGTGCCCCTTCCCCCTGCCCTTGCCCCCTTCACAGCCCCGGAACTGTGGGTTTGACTTTCCATGGCCTCTTGAAGTGAGCGATCACTCAGAGCAGGCTGTCACCTGCAGTTTCCATGGAGAGAGGAGGAACGGGCCCAGCAGCAAACAGTTAACAGAAGCCAGGAAGTAAACAGAAAAGGCACACAAGAGCCTGACTTCAGCACCAGCTCCCTCCCTCCTCCCACACGCTCYGCACACCCCCAGCTCGGGTCCTGCCTGCAAACCTCGCCACCGGTGACGAGGAAATTACCGCTTTCTCCCCCCTGGGATTCACAACGCTGAAGCAAACCACCTCCTTCCTACACGCCATGAGGTCATGCTCATGTCACCCAAAGCACCCCGCACCACCCCATCCCTGCAGCATCACGCACGCAGGGCACAGGCACCCTTTCGCCCGTGAAGGAGAGCAGCCGAGCACCAACTCGCCGCCAGCCCTCCAGCAAGGGCAGCCATGCTGCGGACCCCACAAGGGCAGCCATGCTGCGGACCCCACAAGGGCAGCCGTGCCGCGGACCCCGCGAGGGCAGCCGTGCCGCGGACCCCGCGAGGGCAGCCGTGCCGCGGACCCAGCCGTGCCGCGCAGCCCGCGCCAACGCACCGCAAGACGGATGCGGAGACGGTGCTTCCTAAGCCGCTCCAGACCCCAATGCCACAGGGAAGCCCTGGAAGATAACGCTCTGAGATGTTATCTCCCGGGTGTAATAGGAGATCAAGGCAGTGATCACTTCTGCTCATTAAACCACCCCCCAGGCACTTCTGCAAGCAGGGATGTTAATACCAGTGGCCTGACTAAATCTCAGCCTCTGCTTAGCTGCAGTTAGTCTGGTACCTCCGCTCCGAGCCACGGGGCAGACTCGCCGTAATGCCAGCTTAGGCACCAGGCTGTTCCCAGGCTGTATTTACGCAGTCCTTCCGTGCTCCTCGCCCGCCTTGCAGGAGACGCTCAAGCAATGGCTGCAGGTACGAGCAGAGTCAACGTGATCAGGCTAGACATTGTGAAATCTCCTCAGTATTTTGGAATCCAAAGACAAAAGCCCATGTGAAAATTTGGGAAGAGGACTAAAGGAGACCTCTTCAGGTCCTCAAGCCCAGCCCTTGCCCTGGCTTCAAAATCCCTCCCATAATTATCATTTACAACAGTGAAAATCCTCTAGCTTATTCCAAAAGCAGCAGAGGAAAGGAGAAATGAAAAGAAAAATACCAAAGGGGTGAAACTAAGAGATGGGCAATGCAGCACTAGGACTCAGAGGACAGGTAAATAAATCTGGAGGTCAGGAGGATAACACAGCCTCCTGGCCAGGAGATGGAAGAGGCTGAAAAATGCCGCCCTGCCTCGACAGAAAGGCAGAGATCCTGCAGCAGCCTGCGAAGGACGGCCACAGAGCCAGCTCCTCAGCGGATCAGGGGGGCAGAGGAGACCTCCAGACCTCCCCAGCTCAAGGCCAGCCCTCATAGAAAGGCTAGGGAGTTTGCTCAGAGGATCGAAGCCGAGAAGCCCCCCCAAGGAGGGAGCGGCACGGGGGGCCAGCCCCTCTCGCCGCTCCCCACCGAGYGCCTGGCTCAGGGCAGGCTCCCTGGCCTCGCCGGCTGGGCTGGGGCACCAGGACACCCACGCAAAGCGCCGCGTGCAGCGGGCGGGAGACAAAACCCCCCTCGGGTACAGAGAACCTCAGAAATGAAACAGTCCTGCCCCACAACCGGGGGAAACCAGCTGTGCTGAACACTGACGTGGAAGGAAATCTGCGCGGACCCTGCCGCTGCCCTCGAAACGCCCTGCCAGCCTTGCCCTGCGCCTGCGAGGCCGGGCAGCGCTCGTCCCACCCAGGACGGGCACGGGCCGAGGGTCGCAGGCCACGCGGCCACGACGCAGTGCATGGTACGGCCTCTGTGCCCCACTTCTTGTTCCAGCGGAGCTTTTACATGTGACCGCGCCGTTGGCACGTTCGCACACCCGGCGGATAAGGGACATTCCTACGCCCATACGAAAAGCCCCCACCCTGGCAGAGGATGGAGCCGGAACCCCCCAAGCCAGGTCTGCACTGACCGGACAGACCACCCGTCCTCAGGTCCTTCTCGTTCTGTTGCAGGCGGCATCGCTCAGACACCACCAACGAAAAGCACAGGAATTACGGGAACAGCAGACACCGGCAAAAGGTACGACTGGAAAGGCATTCAGCTCTACAAAAAGGAGAGAAGCCCAGAACCCCAAACGGGATGTTCCTAACAGAGCTTCCCAAAGCTATCTGAGACCGGTCCTCCCTGGAAAACATGCAAAACAATTACACTGTAAGAAGCTATGAAAAGGTCCCGTCCTTCTTCCCTGTTCCCTCCAGGCACGTGCTCAAGAACAAGAGAGGAAGTAATGGAAGTATTTTTAAAAAACTAGCTAAAAAGCCACAGAGACTGATAACAACATGAGATGCTCACATGGAACTAAGCACCCCAACAAATGCCTTCAAATATCATTTTACCTAGTGCTTCTACCTCGTCATCCTCCCGAGGGACAGCTCAGTGACTAATACCATCAGCACACAAAGGCAGAGATTGTTTTGCCACAAACAACAAGAGAGTCAGTGGTGAGAGCAGCATTAGTAAACTCACACCTGGTGCAGGGTAATTACAGCACTCTAGCCAGCAACAAAGGTCTCTAGAAAAGCCAAACCAGCTCCCTCCCTGTGAAACAGGCCACAGACCTCACGTTCCAGCTCAAACTCTCATTACCAATTGTTTTAGAAAAGGAAATACAACTCTTAGGATGTTAAAAGACATAGATGTCATCTAGCATATGAAACTAACATTTAAAACAAAATGGTATGGGTGAGAACATGCATTTCATTAAACCCACTCACATTTTCAGGCGGTGCAACAAGGGCCTCGGAGCAAGCCAGAGCCGCTTCCAGCCCGCAACGCAGTGGGACCCTACAGCAGGGGCCGAGCCAGAGCCCCTGCTCCGGGCTGGAGGGTCAGAGGTCTGCTCCTGCTCCAGCTACCGCCTCGGTACAAGGGTCCCAGGCTCTGACACCGGGAGCACGGAGAGGGAATTCCTGCACAGGTCTCGGCAGGCAGGACGGCATCTCCTCCCACCGCCCTCCCCACAGACGCGCGGCTCGCTCGCAGGGGCACGGGGCAGCTCCCTCTGACGATCCGTCCACGCGAACAGTCGAGTTCAGTTTTATTTTCATTACCTGATTGCCCATTACCTGACTTAACTTTAGGTGGCCATCCAAATGCCCACCAAGCCATGCGGTCATCAGCCTCAGCCAACAGAAGACTATAAGCCATTTGCAGAACGTGAACTTCAACAAAACATTTCATAGAGTGAAAAGGGAAAAAAAATATTCAACGTGGGAAAGGTGGATATTAGTGGAACAACTGTGAAGTTTTCATCTACAACCAAGCGCTTTCAGGGCATGGGCCTGCCAACACTGACCTTCCACTGCCTCTGGTTGCTTATATTCGAGAAAACAGCTGAACTCTTCACTGCAGTGTGCAGGCTGTGACCCAAAACTGCCTCCATGTCCAGGCCAAGGGAGGTGGCAAACACAACACTGGTGTTGTGCAGCAGGTCGGGGGGAATCCCGGGAACCCCAGACCAGCCCCTAACATCTGTAACGGGAAAATTGGTGAAAACAATGATGAAGAACAGAGCAAGCAGAAACGTAGATAGAGGCAATGTCCTGGAAAAGAATCAGTACAGATTTTACCAGGGGCAGTCGCACCTCGCAGAAAGACATCACCTCCCTTTGAAAGATGAACAAAACCATCTGAACTCAGGAGATGCAGCCGGTGCAGCTGCACTGTGGACATCCAGCAACAGCCTGACCAGGTCCCTCCACCAAACGCTCTCAAGTTTCTCTGGAAGGAGAAGGAGAGCCCTTGGGTGGATAAACATCTGGTTAAAAGGGGAAAAGGATCGCCAGAAGACCACTGCCTCAGTGTCCAGTTCTGTTAATCTCTTTATCAATGATCTGGACAAGGGGATCGAGTGCACCCTCAGTAAGTTCGCAGATGACCCCAAGCTGGGCGGCAGTGTTGATGTGCCTGAGGGTAGGAAGGCTCTGCAGAGGGATCTGGACAGGCTGGATCCATGGGCCGAGGCCAATTGCATGAGGTTCAACAAAGCCAAGTGACGGGTCCTGCACCTGGGTCACAACAACCCCAGGCAACGCTCCAGGCTTGGGGAAGAGTGGCTGGAAAGCTGCCCGGCAGAAAAGGACCTGGGGGTGCTGGTCGACGGCCGGCTGAACATGAGCCGGCATGTGCCCAGGTGGCCAAGAAGGCCAACGGCATCCTGGCCTGTGTCAGGAATAGTGTGGCCAGCAGGAGCACGGAGGTGATCGTGCCCATGTACCGGGCACTGGTGAGGCCGCACCTCGAATACTGTGTTCAGTTTTGGGCCCCTCACTACAAGAAGGACATTGAGGGGCTGGAGCGTGTCCAGAGAAGGGCGACGAGGCTGGTGAAGGGTCTGGAGCACAGGTCTGATGGGGAGCGGCTGAGGGAGCTGGGGGTGTTTAGCCTGGAGAAGAGGAGGCTGAGGGGAGACCTTATCGCTCTCTACAACTACCTGAAAGGAGGCTGGAGCGAGGTGGGGGTCAGTCTCTTCTCCCAAGTCACAAGCGATAGGATGAGAAGAAATGGCCTCAAGTTGCGCCACGGGAGGTTTAGATTGGACATTAGGAAAAATTTCTTCACCGAAAGGGCTGTCAAGCATTGGAACAGGCTGCCCAGGGAAGTGGTGGAGTCACCATCCCTGGGGGTATTTAAAAGATGTGTAGATGTCGTGCTTAGGGACATGGTTTAGTGGTGGCCTTGGCAGTGCTGGCTTAACAGTTGGACTTGATGATCTTAAGGGTCTTTTCCAAACTCAATGATCCTATGATTCCATGAAGGAGGTCACCAAGGCAGTGCCAAGAAGCCAGTGCTGGGAGCTGTGCTCCTCCAGACACCCACGCCTGGTCTGGGCCGGGGGCGAGCAGTGGGGCGACGGCTTTGGCAGGGAGCACTACGCTACCGAGGGCATCAGTGCTGGGCGCCCGCAGGACAGAGCTGCCCACAGCCTCCCGGGAGGAGCAGCCGGGCCAAGGAGCAGCGCTGGGATGCAAGGACAGCCATGCCCATCGAGATGAGGACCCCGGCTTCACAAGCAAATCGTGGGTGCTGGGCTGGTTATCGCTGCCCGGGCACGGAGCCCTCAGCTGCGACGGGCAGCTTGGCCGTGGTCAGACACGTGAAATGGCACGGAGGAGGAAGAACAGGGAACAAGACAGGGAGCATTACAGCACTGTATAAAACTCATGCTTTACCCCAACCCTGAGTGCCGTGTTCTGGTCCCCGACTCAGAATGGACACAAAGAGCTTCCACGAAATGAACAGAGAAGGATCTGTCGGCCTAAGGAGCAGGCAGCTGAGGGGGGTGAGGCTCCCAGCCTATCATCTTACCTCTAGAGCACTGCACAGGTAAGTAACAAACAGCATCTTCCAACAGAAGAGGTGGGGAAAGTCAAATTAAACTGGCAAGTTTCAAAACAAAGGGAGGCACTTCTTGCCGTGCCGTGCTGCCAGGCTGCGGGCTCCTTGCCACAGGAAGTTGTGGATTCTCAAAGTTCACCCAGTTCAAAAGCAATTACGAGATCACAGAAGAAAATCTAACCAGCACTATTAAATGTGAAGACACTACCACTGGCACAGGAGTCCCTCAGCCACACACCACTGGATGCTGGGTCAAGTAGGGAAATATTACTGTATGTCCCTCTTGGTTTCATCCAATTCCCGAGGCATTTGCTTTCAGCCATCTTCTAAGAGGATACTAGGCTAAACCGAACTTTGGTCTGAACCTGCACAACCTTCCTCAAACAGAGCCTGGGTTCCTCTGACCACCCTCGTAACCCATTTCTGCTCCTGTCTCCATCAAAGTCCTCTTCCCCGCAACAGGCATCGTACAGAGCCTCCTCCAGGAGATCTCAGCCATGCCTCATACAAGGACACTGCTGTTTCCATGTCACACATTCTCCTTACGTAGCATAGGGCTGCACTTGCCATTTTGATGGACACACCACTGTAGAAGTACTCCCCTGTAAGTCTATTGCTCCAAGAAATGCCACAGCATAAACCAACCCAGGCTATGGCTTCAGAGTGAACAGTGTAGCACAACTCCAAGGGAAAATAGTACCAAATAAGCCAAAACTCCCTTGCAGTTTATTAGCCTGGAGCTCTAAGCGCACCTTCTCCGTAAGCCTGGGAGTGTTAAACCCAGCGGCATCCAGGTAACAAGTTCCTCGGATCCCTCTGGCCCTGGGGATCATCCTGCCCTCACGGCAGCAGAAGCCGGATCTGGGCCTTCCAGGAGAGACAGACCAGGGAGAGGGACACAGCAGGAACACGCCCAGGCAGATGGAGACCACTGGGTGACCAGGGCCGTGGACTGCATGGAGCAGAGGGGAGAAGGCCGGGAAGCCCATCGATCCTTGCCCGAGCGGAGCCGCAGGACCGGAGGCTGCAAGAGAGCGGTCCCCATCGGATGAGGGAGACACGCTCCAGCGCTGCTGGCCGCTGCACCAGCACAGAGCTGTCCTGCGGCCCGGCTGGGGGACCGCCTGCGCCCACCCGGCCCAGGGCCCCCTCCAGCAGACGGGGGTCCCAGCCACCCTGAGACCGCTCCACCCACAAGCATCTCCCAGCGTCGCACTGTCTGTCACCCAGGATGGGGAAGTCGGGGAGACTGGAAGCCGAGCGGCGGTTTCTGGGCAGGACCCCCCCCGAGCTGCTGAAACCCTGCGACCCCCAGGGGAGGGCTGGGGAAGCCCCAGCTCCGCGGCAGCCGGGCTCTCCCACGGACGCGGGCCGGGTGCCCTGTGCCAGCRGAGCCCGGCGAGACTCGCGCCCCAACGGCAGCACCCCGTGAGCCTCGCAACGGTGAGACCGCGGCAGCTTTTTGAAGGACGTCACGGGCACCCGGCACCCCGCTGCCGTTTGGTGGCTGGCAGTGAGAGGAGGTGATAGACATGGGACTAAGCGCTTACTTAGCTATCCTTTATTTTTTAATCCCACTTTTACTGTAATAATGATCAGCGTTTTTAATTAAAGTGTTTATAATGTCAGTTTGTGAGCAGACACTGACAGCACTCAAGAGCTAACAATTATATTGCAAATCAACTCCTGAGGTCTCAGGAATGACCAGTAACGACTCAAACTGTTCCAGATCCTGTGCCATTGCTCTAGGAATGGGAAGAATAACCCTGCTTTCTGGTCAAATTCTAGCTTGTTAATTAAGCCCTCTTCTGCAGGGGCAACTAGCCCAGCTTTTCACGCATTTCCCTCACTGCTCAGCAGTTTCCAGCCCTAAAGCAGCTCTCTTCCCAGCCGACTACACAAACACAGCAAAAACACCACCAGTGAGCCCAAGGCAAGAAAGCATCCAGCACAAGCCTCACCCCAAAGCTACGAGCCATGCTCCAGAGAGCCACCGAGCGCCGGGACACTGCCAGGAGCCTTGCCGCGTTTCCCTGGGGCATCAGCGGGGACGGAGGGGACGCACCGGTGGGGCAGAGGCTCCTGAGGAGCGGCTCGGCGTGGCTCTGTAACGGACGGCACGCGGCTCAGGAGGATGAGCAGCCTCCCAGCCCAGCGCCTTGCTCTCTTCTCTGCCCCGGCCCGACGGCCGAGCAGCTCCCGCAGTGGCTGGGAGAGCTGCAAACACGAACGCCTCGGAGAGCGGCTCTGAGCCGACGTGGTCGCCCTGCGAGACCCTGCAGCACTGCAGACCAGGGGCTGCGAGACCGGCTCACCGCCGGGGCGAGCCTGCTGTAACAGCCAGCTTTCCCCCGACCCTGCCCCGGCTGCCGACCCCCCCCAGGGATCTGAAAACTTGCCCTGCTGTCAGAGGGAGGGAGAGAGAAGTTGCCCCACGTCTCAGCAGGAAGGGTGTCCTGCGGGGACCCCGGCAGCGCCCACCATGACGGGCAGGGGGGAGGTGGGCTCAGCAGGGCCGGGCAGAGCTGCCCAGCCGGGGCCAGCCCCACAAGGAACCTGACTTACCCACGCAGAGCGGTGCCACCAGCTGCTGGGACCCCCACCCACCGATGGGGCTGAGGAGGGTGGAAATCGMCGGAGACCAAGAAGAGAGCTGGGACACAAGGAATACTACTCAACGCTCACCTGCCTGCTCACCAGCCGACCTGCAAACCCACCCTTGTCCTAAGGGGCTGCTGTGGCACCCAAACGGAACGTGTCCAGTGCTACAGGATGACCTAACAACCTAAAAGCAGACAGCCGGGAGGTGAGGAAAGGGGCACAGCCCGCCCCGCCAGCCCAGAGCCCCTTCCCACCCTCGCACGGCACCGAGCTGCCGATAACCCCCGCGGGGCCAGCCGGAGCCACGGGGCCGGTGGGAGGGGACCCTACAGACGCTGTCCCAGATGGGCTGAGCGGGGCCATCCACGGTTTTATCCCGAGCTCATGGTAATCCTTAATCACCCGCGGGCTGTAACGCAGCAGCAAGAGAAGAGCTCCGTATCCTCACGCTGACAGAGCGCTTGGGAGCCGGACGCCATTGCCAGCGGATGAACGAGGGGCTACCACAGGCAGCCCTCCGGAGGGGGAGAAGGGGCTTATTCGGGTGGTCGAGTCCCACATCCCAGGAGTCAAAAGCGGTGAAGAGGCACGCCCTGAAGAAACTCCTTCCTCAGAGACCAAGAGGGGGTGCAAAGGGCCCTCCAGTCCACAGAGGTGAGCTCCCTTCACACCAGCTCATTTCTGGTACAGCTTAAGCAGGTGCATCGGAAGATAATTTAGATTGAAGGGGAAGCACTCGAGAGCCAGCGGTGCCAGCCCCGCCACTGCCCACACGACGTTACCTCAGGCCTGCGTGYGCGCGTTTTCATCCTGAGTAAGGCAATGCTTTGTGGAAAATACACAAGCACATAATTAAAGGCTGCATCAAAATTCATATGCAAAAGAGCCCAAATTAGGATGTAAAGGCAAATGTAAATTTTCACAAGGTTGGCTTTTGGAACCAAAATTATGTTTGTTTGGTTTTCGTGCAGTTGTCTTGTGATCCATTCCATGACTTTTCTTTTTATGTAAAAAAAATAAAGTTTTATCTAACAGTACCAACCCACTTCGCATAATCCAGAGAGCTCAAACTATAAAACTGTGGTACCACGGTACAGCCGCTGCCAGCTGAGATGCAGATTTGTATGCTGGTCATCAGATGGGGATTGCAACCCTGGAAAAATAGCCCTACTGCCAGCACCCCCAGGCTGTCGCGCTCTTGCTTTATTCCTCCGTACACACACCAGCCCCACCAGCCCCAGCATGCGAGGCCRTCCTGGATGAATCCCACCCAAGCGCCTTTATTCCACTGCCTGCACCCCTGCTCTGCGGCAGCACCGCTCCTGCCCGGCGCGGGTGCCGCAGGACGTGCTCCCGGGGCGGGGGAGGCTCCGCAGCGCGGGGGGTCGGGCCGYGGGCTCGGCGGGGGGGCCGCTGCGGGAAGGCAGACCCCTCGAGCAGCCTCACCGCGCGGCCTGTTACACCGCCGTTACACCCACCGGCACCCAGGCGGGGAAAGCTCTGTCAAACASAGGCATTTCGGGTTTCTCCCCAAGGCCTCTGCACAAAGACCAAACCATCAACCACAGATGGGAGAGAAAAATAAAGACAAAAAAAAAAAAAAAACCCAAGCCACACACAGCAGAAGGTGCCGGCCTCCCACCTGCGTTCTCACAGTCCCCCGGAGGCTCCTGCTGCGACCGCAGACGCCCCAGCCTGCGGACGGCTCATCCTCCCGAAAGGGAGCACGTGCCGCGTCCCACCCGAGGGAGCGGCCCCCGCGCCGCCCTGCCCCGTCCCACGGCCCTCTGCCACGCGGACCCTCGCCGCTCTCAGCATCTCCCCGCCGACGGCAAGCCCCAGCAGAGCCTGACGAGTCCYGCCGCCTGACCGCGGAGACGCGCAGAGGAAGACTTCAACCACACCGGCACCGATACGAACTTCCCGTGCGGTCGGGGCAGGAGGTGACAGCTTCGGGCTGTCTCACCACTCCGAAACCAGCTGCTCTTCAGCTGGGAGGACTAGGCAGATGTCTTCAGAGCTGAGCTGCTGGGGGGAGCCAGGATAACCAGCCGTACCGAGCCACACCGGGCCAGCAAGACGGCCTTTGTAAGAAGAGCCGCCACCAGCCTGTCCCCAGCACACAGACACGTGTGAGGAGGTTTCCCTCGTTCACTGCAGAGCGGCTGGCGGCTGACAGGCTGCGTGCTGGTGCAGGACAGAAGGGCATCTGTCCRTCCGTCCGTCCGTCCCTCCTTCACACCAAAGTTCAAGGGTTGCTTCTCCTCGGCCCAGAACCGCGGTGCTCCACCAGCAAAGGCAGGCAGAGGGCACCCACCTGCAAGGGAGGAGGACACCTCCCCTCCTCCCTTCCCAGCAGTGCCGGGCTGCGCAAACCCGCTGCRGCAGTTGCAATGTAATCGCTGCCCGGGCACAGCGAAGATCCCGCCTGCAGCCCAGCCGASGGGCAGCGGCAGGAGCCATCGGCATTATCCCCTTCCAAGCGCCCCGGCGACCTGCAGCTGGGGCAGGCAGCAGCCAGCCGCTGCCCCCACAGTGGCACAAGGCTGTTCAGGAAAGACTGAACCCCCACGAGCGTCTGCCCTGCCCAGCTCCGCCGCCCCTCGCACGGCCCGGCGGCACCAGATGCTCCCCGGCATCTCCTTCCAGCCGCGCCAGGCGAGCGGCTCCGGCTGCAAACAGCTCCCGCTCCCTCGGCTGGCCTCAGTGCGGGGCAGCGTCGCCCCACGGCTCGGCGAAGGAGCCGGAACGGCAGCTCYGTCGTGGACCGCCATCCTGACAACCACACTGAAAGAAGCATTTATTTACACTCTCCCCAGAGCCAGTGTCTAAAGCTCCCACTAATACATATGTCTTCCGAGAGACCCCTGTGCCCGAATGCCCTTCTCCGGACYGGCGCCTGCCCTGAGACCACAGGGCCTCCCAGCCGTCCCAGCCAAATCCTGCTGACTTATTTAGAAAATCCCATTTGAGATCCCCCTTGCTGCTGGTGCCCGGCCACCCGAAACACCCCTGCACCCGTGCCACAAGCGGCACGTGGGACACCCTCTGCCCACTCACCTCCCACCGCCCCGCTCTGGGGACTGGAGAGAAGAGATGACCTTCGTACGCCCCCCTCGCCCCTGAATTACTGCTCCCACCTCTTCACACGTGCCTTATTTACAGATGGCGTCTTTCAGCTTCAGCCTCTAATCACCCTTTGGTCTGCAAAACGAAGGGACCGCTATCAAAATCTCGCTCCCTTAAAGATATTTGTAAGTCTGAACAAATAACCTCTCAACAGTCTCTATGATACAGCCGGGCTGCTCAAGTCCCCTTCCACAGGTACATCCCGCAGTCCGGCCGTTAATTCACGAGTCTTTCTGAATCCTCYCTAATTTCCCAATGCTTTCCTCCTGGGATAGACACAGCAGAACAAGGCACCGTCCCAGCAGGGATCATCCCGGTGCCAAACCTCCTTCTCTCCCACCACATTCCCCATAGATAACCACACACGCACACAGACACGCACAGACAGAATCCACACTACCCCTCCCGTCCTCAGCACTGCACTGGAAACTCATTTTCCACTGATAGAAGAGAGAGTTCCTCAAGTCTTCCCAGTCACTGGCTCTCCGGACACAGTCCCTCACTTGCCCACCTCGATGCTCAGATTCCTCCCGGTTTTGTCACTTCACATAATCTTTATTAATTCAATCACAACTCTTGATTACTTTTTTTTCCAGTAATGGATGCAAATGCTAAATGCTACATGCTATAAGGTGAAGAACAGATCCCACAAAACCCACCACAAACCTAGCTGCTCCAACACAGTTTTTATTTACAGCTATATCCTGAGGTCCTAATCCTTAATCGATTTTACGTGTTTCATCTTGACCATAGGCTCTTCTAGTTTCTTCATCAGGCGGCCATTCTGCCCTAAACCAAATATCATAAAGAAGTCTAAACATATTATTTAATCATTAACACCTGTACTTAATCACTCTGCTCAGGAGCTGTTACCAGCATTATGGAAAAGAGATTCCATCAAGCTATGTTACCTGACACTCACTTCCCCTCCTTTAATTCTTTATTAATTYAGATTATGTCAGCCACTCCGCTGCTTTCCCAGGGATCGATATCAGGCTAACTGTATCATAAATAACCTGAGTCATCCCATYTATCCCGTCAAAGGCTGGCACAGCRTTAGCCTGCTCCAGTCTCAGTCGTCCTCTCATCCGGGAGCCACCAAGAGGCCAGTGATGGGTCAGCTCCGCAGCCAGCTCCCCCAGGGCTCCCGGGTGCAAGCTGCCCAAAGCTGGGAATCTTAGAATACCTGCTTTTGGTAGGTGCTGTTCAACACCGAACAACCACTTGAGGGAAAGTATTTCATCTCCCTAAGCACGGGACGGAAATGCTTCTACCGCGTGGCTCCTGACAACCAGTTCATTTTAACCAGCCAGGGACCAACACCGTAGTTAAAACACACCCCTGTTCCTAATAAACCTCGTCATTCCCCAGTGCCACTAACCGAGCTGGATATAGGCTGCTACTCGTGTCTTACTCCTTCAGTTTGCTCACTTTCAGTCTTGGCTTATGTTCAGTAATATCAATCTTTTCTCTGTTAACGATTAATTATATGACAGGCTTATTGTTCAGATGTGCCACTTCTTTTGTATGCCAGGCTGAATTCCGAAATAGTGCAGCCTTCTTCATTAATTGTGGGGCTGGGGCGTTTTGGGCACAAACAAGACATTCTTCAGAAATGTGTAATTATTGCTTGCATTTTCTATTTATGTTCTTTCTCCTAAATACTTCGGCTCATAATTATTTTTTTCTTTTTCAGCTATGTGACATCAACCCTTCTAAACCAAACAGTAACGGGTGAGCATCACAGGCACCACCACCAGAAAGAGCATCACACCACTACTCAACCTTTCTGGGAGAAAGAGTCCGGGAGCTATGGAGGGCTGTAAGGGGAACGTCCTGCCCTCCTTTCCCCATCTGCAGATGATCCAATATCGAGGAAGGGTCTGGGAAGGCTCCCGAGAGATCGCTTTGGTGGAGGTGTAGCAGGAAACACTGCTGGGAACCTCCCCAGGGATGCCCAAGGCTGGCACCAGACTGGTACCACTGGTAACGCCACGACACCAGGCCTGGTAACTTTGGCATTCTGTGTGATGCTGCTCACGTCTAAAATCGCGATATGATCAGAGCACCAGGAYACTGACTGGCACAAGCACCGAGCAGATGCAACGGCAGTTCTCACCTCCACCGGATCTTGGTATCTCTTCTGATGCGGTTTGTTTCTGTGCCGGCCATGAACAGCACTGAGCCGTCGAGGCTGGAGGGAGAGCGCTATCAGGGAGCGAGTCCAGTCACTGCCCACGAACACAGTGCCTCTGGACACTGTGGGGGGGTTTCATGGAGGCAATGAGGGTGCCCAGGGCTGGGCACTCACCCTGCAGGAGAGGCTGAGGGAGCAGGGCTTGCTCARCCCAGAGAAGAGCTGGTCTCCGGGCGAGCTGAAAGCAGCCCCACATCACCTACTGGGGTCCTCGAGGTGGACCAAGCCCTGACCCTTCTTTGAGCAYGCAGCCGGACTAACATAAGCATCTAGGAAGAGCTGGCATCGCATTAAACATTGCTGGGCTGCAAGTGAGCCGTGCTTCAAGAGCCGAGTCCCCTCCACCTTCTGCATCTGCCCACAGCTACCTTCCAGCTTTCCAGCGCTACAGGAGGTGTCTGAGCGTGCTGCCGGCTCTCTGCTGCCTAGAGAGCTTACTGCAAAATTYGGGTGCTCCAGGTACTGAAGCACTTCGGAAGGCAGGCCTGGATCCCTATGCTCGTAACCCCCTTTCCCCTGTACCGAAGTTGTCCTAAGAGCAAACACACACACAACTGTAACACTTGCTCCATCTTTAAACATCTTTGACATCCAAGGTCTCCCTGGCCAAAYCACAAATCCTCCCTGAACCGGTGAGCTGCGCCGCAGGCTCTGGTGCAGGCTGGGAAGTCCTTAAAGCTGGAGAGATTTTCTGCAGGGAAAGTCAGCCAGCACCGCTCAGCCCTCCCTGTGCCGCTGCCACCGACACCTCGCRGTGCCGCTCGTGTCGGGGAATGGCGGTGTTGGAGACCGCGGCGTGCTCCCCAGGACCACRGCTTCCCTCCTTGGGAGAAACCCGCACTGAAAGAAGGCAGCTGCACAGCTCTTCGAGAGGGAACATAAAAGCGGCTGGAAAGGAACCGCAGCGGCGGTGGCACCTCGCAGGGTCGGGGTCCAGCCCGCAGCAGGAGCCAGCTGCAGGTCCCACGGCACGGCACGGCACGGCACGCCGCCGGAAGGGCAGCAAATAGAAAACGTGCCCGGGCCTTGGACGCACAGAGGAACGGCCAGMTGGTTGAAAGGAACTTCAGAGAAAGAATAAATTAAATCAGGCTCAGACAAAAGACTCTGGTTCACAGAGAAACCTTTGCTCAGCCAGCCAGCCAGAGCGAGTCTCTCGGCAGGCAGCACGTCCTCATTCTGCTGCAGCTCAGGCTGTGGCAGCACCAGAGCTTCAGGAGGAGGAAAGTGCTGGAAAAAGTGCAGTGTTTGCAGGCAAGCACAAAAAGACCCAAAAAAAAAAAAAAGTGAGATCAGCTCCAAAGCGTTAGTCAGGATAGCAGAAACAAAGACAAAGCATTGTGAAAAGACCTTAAAATCCTGAGTAACTGGGTGACAGAACACTAGATGATCAATATGAAGTAGCATGCTCAGAGAAAAGTAATTCTCTTTTTACGTAGACAGTAATGAGCTCCAACTTCTTGTTACCACTCAGATGAAATCTTGAGGTTATTCTAAATAGCTCTTTGAAAACATCAGTTTGCTGCTCAGCAGCAATCAGAGCAAACAGAGTACTAGCAATTACTAGAAAAAGAATGAAGCACAAACCAGGGAACATCACGACACTCTCGCCCCGATCCACAGCATGCCCGCGGCTGAAGGCTGAGCACCGCTYGAGTGCCGTTCCTCACCCTCCCTGGCGCTTCTGACCCAGATCTCAAAAAAAGATAGAAGGGAACATGGAAAAGGTACCGAGAAGGGCAGGAGACGATCAAAAGGATGGAACAGCTTCTGTACAAGGAGCCTGAGAAGGAAGATGGCAGAGGGGGAATGAAGTCTTCCATGCCAGGAGAAGAAAGGAGAAGGCCACCAGGGAACGATTTATGCACTGTTTCTTCCAAAACACAAACTAGGGGACATCAAATCCAATTAATCAGGAGGCAGGTTCAAAACAGAAAGAGATCTCTTCATATAAAACACTGCTAAGCTGTACAATGCCTTGTCAAGGGATGCGGTGGATCCAAGCTAACACGCACTCGGAAGACGATTAGGCAAATTCAAGGACAAAAGCTCCGTACAGGGCGACGGAAACACGCAGACGCTGCTTTGGACTGGGGAAATCCGTGACTGACGAACGGCTCCACGCTGGAGAACGAAGGTCCCGCAGCCGGGTTTGTGTGTCCGGGCCCCGGGCCCAGGCTGGGCAGCAGCAGAGGCCAGGGGACGGGCTGGAGAGCCCACGGAGCCGCTTGCACGACGGCACGGAGAGCGGACTCGCCTCGCCTCTCTCCCGCGGGCCTCTGCGTGTGTAAGCGGAGCTGCCGGCAGCATCTGGGCTCTAGGCTGTCAGATAGTCACTGCGGCAGCTGAGAATCAAGGCCTCAAAACTTTGCCAAACCAACTATTCAAGCCGAAACTTTCCATGCTCGCTCTCTGCATTAGGCTGGTATTTTTAGAAGTTTCAGCAAAAGCAAATCAGACATTTCCAAAAATGAGGTTAGGGAAAAATAAGGTAGCTTTGCCAAAGTTGTACATTTTTCCAGCTTTTACTGAGTTATTTGAAGAGCTAATCGACCTCCGTAGTTCAGAGCTGGAACCAAGTGGCTGGCTCGGGGTCATCCTCCGTTCAAAGAGATGACTTTTGCGGTCTGTAAACGTGCATCCAAACCTGGGGGGGAAACGACYGCTTTGAGAGCTGCTGTTCACACTTCTCAGTTTATGCTGCTGGATGCAAAAGAGACCCCTTGCTCTTAATTCAAACTAATACAGAAGGAACAGACACGCCAAGGAGGCAACCCAGTCTTTGACTTCCACACGTCAACAACTCAAGCTGAAGATGCACAACAGCCGAAACTTTAGGTCGGGCTACACCAAGACACAGGCTGCAGCAGAACAGTTTCTGTCTTGATCTGCTAGATGGCTTCCTTGCTGACAGCCTAAAAAAAAAGAATTTAAAAATACAAAGAAATACAAGGGCACTTTTGATTCTAGCACTTCTCAATTTTTGAGTGCTTGATTGATAATTTTATCGTGTTGCTTAAGTTTTTTTGAATGCAATCAGCTGTATTACATATGCAGTCAGGCGTTTCAGCTGAGATCGAGGACTCCTTCTATTGAATATTTTGTCACTGATAACAGATTGCAAAGACAGCAGATATCATCCCTCTGCCATTTAGTTGCACTTGCTGTACAGCACAGGTTAGAAAAACCCACTCAATAAATTCAGCATCAAAATAATCTCTTATACCTGAGCTAGGACGGACTTTCATCTGCAGAGAGACACCAGGCTTTGATTTGAGGCCTTGCAAGTACTTACTGCATCTCTAGGAAAGTTATTSCGATGGTTAGGTACTCTATGACAAAACCGAGTACATTAAAGCCAAATCTGTACGGCTTTGGGCTCTGCCCAGCTGGACACATTCTGTCTTCAGCTTCTAAATTGACCTGATTGCTTTCAAGCCCTGTACTATAATATTAGCCATTTTCCCCAGGCTTTAAATGATTTTATGGCTCTTTTTSTAATTATTCACATTTTTTAAACAATAAAAAAATTATAGACATCAAAATTACATCTAGTACCTGGTGATGGTCTTGTCAAAGACATAAAAACGTTAGCCCTCCCTTCCACGTTCGAGAAATAAGTTCCAGCTCACGCTGAATGCCTGCGTAGCAGGGTCCCGCAGAGGGCTTCTCCCAAACTAACACAACGACTGGGACGTTGCACCATCTAAATGCGGCCCAACTAAATGCATCTTCTACTGGACTATAAATGATCTATCATTTTAGGTAATGCCTGGGATGAGTTGGAAGTTAGTGAGGTATTTGTTTAATAACTTTCTYACATTGTATGACATGTAAAATATTGTGCCAGCTTTAAAACTGTGGCTTACAGGAAAGCCAGTAAAGGCAGAAAYACACACAAACTAATAAAGGAACTGAGAGTCTACATGGGCGAGTTTACACAGAAGTTGCCCTTCTTACATTTGCATRATGTCTTGGTGCCCAAAAGACAAAGGAGCAAGTCCTGGGAAGAAATGGACTCCTGTTCTTCCCTTCTGACCTTCCACCACGACATGGTTTTCCAAATTCAGCAAGATGCTATGGCTTAATCTGCAAGCCCAGCAGTAAAGCTCTCTCAAGAAAGCAAAGAGATTTCTGTGATTCGTGTTTCATGGGACTGAATCCACCTCCACCCACAGCAGACCACGGTGGCTGCAAGATTTCACTCCACGTCAGCCCGAAGCATTACCTTACACACGGAAACAGGAAAAATGCCAAGGCCAGAGCACTGGGCAAGGCAAGGCAGCCAGAAGACCRGGGAGAGGTGGGCTCAAGGTGCCAGCTCTCCGAGCCACCTGAGAATGGATCTGCTCTGGAGACGCTGGTTTCCATAGGGCAGCTCTGCAGGGAGATGCTCTGCTCAACCSCACCAGCCCCAGAGTGCCCCGTCTCCACTAACACCCTGCTGAGGAGGCTATCATAAAGAAAGTGGGTCCCATCACAACTTTTCCTCCTCCTCTTTTCAAGCTGAACCCAAAGCCATCTGTGTTTTAGATATCTACATCTGATCTAGTCACCCTCAGCTCTCCTACAGTCAATGGAGAAAAATAAGCACTTTCAGTGCACAAGTCATCCAACCTACTTTGCACTCCTACTTCAGCCCAAGATTGACTACAGAGGAGCCTGAGCGAACTGACTCAGGTGGTGTCACCTCCATCACAGCCACCGAACGCTGAGTTAGATGACTCCCACACCTTCTGGATCCCACAGCTCCCTTCGGTGACAGCCTGCTCAGCCGACACAGCACAAGCAACGCCATCCCTTGAAGCACCTGAAGCGAAGAACGCTGGCACAAGTTACCCAAGAGGTGGTGGATGCCCCATCCCTGGGAACATTCAAGGTCAGGCTGGACGGGGCTCTGAGCAACCTGATCCAGTTGAAGATGTCCCTGCCCATGGCAGGGAGGTTGGACTAGATGGCCTTGAAAGGTCCATTCCAATCCAAATCATTCTGTGATTATAMGTTTCTGTCAGGACCCTAGGAGACTAGGGGGTTTTCTGGACCACCTTTCTGAAAGCAGGTATCCATATTTCTGCRTAAGGGCAGGTTTGTGTCTCCCCGCACAGTCCAGGCAGACAGACACACCATACCWCGGAGCAGCAATCGTGGGAATGAAGCAAGAGCCTCGGCTCCAAAGAATCGGAGTGCTCGCCACCCCAGCCTTACGTCTTAATCACAAGATCGCTCTATTTCCATGGAAACAGCAGAATTAGAGACTTCAGTTTAAAGACAATTACCAACATCGGGTATTTAACTGTTAAACCTGTCAGCACTCCCGTCTCCAGCGCCAGGAGAGGAGACAGCGCTTCCCCACACCACCACCGAGCCGCTCTCCGGCCCCGCCACCGCATCCAGCCACACTCAGGCAGCTCCACCAAGGGCAGGACCGTCCCATCGGTATTTACTCTTGCTTCACTTACCAGTCAATTAGGCTTCCAGAGAGCTGACCCTGCATCAGTATATTAGGAGATGGAAGTTCCTGACGGATGGCAGTTGAACCCAGTGCCTGCTTGTACATCGGCAACTGATTTTGGATGACGTACAGCAATCCTGCTGACCAAGGCTTCCCTGATGCTTCAGCAGTAGGAAAAGGCTTTCTGTACTTGTGAGTCATTCAGCGAGTTACTGSATGGCTTCAGGCACTAATACGAGTACCAGCCGGCACAAGAAGAGGCTAATGCCTCCTCTTTCGCCTGACACAGCAAAGCACTGCAATTGTTATGGTCAGCCCAAAGAAAGAGCTGTGCGGAGCCAAGGTGCTCATTACTATCACTAGCAGAGGGTTACGCCGTCCAACCCTACTGTCACCACRCCACCTTGCAGCCACAAGGCTTTCTTGAAAACAAAGCTGAGAAGGACCCAGGCAGCATCACAAGCCTTCTGGAACAAATATCTTAGGTTGGCAAAACACAAYGTAAGCTATAATACTGGCAGCATCATCAAGGCTGTTGAGCTAGATCAGGGGAGCTCCCTGCACCCAGGAAGCACTTGGGTAACAGAGAGGCATCTCCTATGAATGAGGAGAAGAGCTGCCTCTCCRTCCTCTGCCCAGCCAGGGGTCCACTTAAAGGCGTCACCAAACAAAAATCCCCTCTTGGTGCTCTGATGCCTTGGCATCGCTGTGGTCAGCACCGCTGTGGTCAGCATGACCATTAGCTAACGTGTCCAGGGAGTCTTGCACAACGAGCCTCTCTCCTCTTGGCTATTACGCCCTAGTCCAAGGACCAAAATTGCTCAGTCCAGCTCTGACTACGTGCTGCCACAAAGACGAACAGGCAGACAGGGGGTAACAGATGCTAACAGCGAGGAAATYTGCCATAGCGTGTGCTATCTGCTGCCTTGCCCATGCCTGGAAGGCATTGGAAACCTGGCCATGAGCCAAATTCCTGCCGTGATTATAACCACACTCCTTAAGCTCTTCCTGCTGGGTCAGGGCAGCAATGTCCCAGTCTCTAGGAGAGCAACTTCTCACCCACAGAAATCCTAACCCTGCTCCAAGACAGAGAGCTCAGGATTGGAGATGGAGGGAAGTCATCTTGTACAGCAGTCTGTGGGACACAGCAAGCCTGCCCTGCTCCAGCGAGAGCTCACGTCGAGCCATCTCCACTCTCGTGGGGCAAAGCTCCATACCAAGACACACAAGCGTGGCTGAAAACTACATCTACAGCTAATCTACTACGAAAGCTGGGAGTGCTTTAGGCCAGACCCCCCCTCAGCCTCTGGAGAGATCTTCCCGGGGGTACAGTTACACACGCCTGCCAGCCCCAGACTACCTGTAAAGGCAAGTACAGGCAGGGAAGAGCCGCTCCGACCTCTGGTCCGTGCCTGCTGCTCCCCACACAGAGCCCTTGAGCATCCCGAACCCTGCAGTCACCTGCGCTCATCATGTCGTACGGGAGGCCCAGCCTGCTTCTCCATAGAGCCACCACACGTGGGACTGGGGTGCTCATGCGGAGGAGACGTGCTGCTGTCAGGACACTTGGCAAGATTAAATCTACCCCCGGGGGTTCCCCCGTGTGTACGCTGACTCCTCCTCACCCCAAGGGCTCAACAGCCGTCAGGCTGCCTTGCATACGGCTCCTCGCTCCGTCCTTCCCTCTCTTGCCACCTTGCTCTCCCGCCTGCAGCCTGCCTGTCCTCTTCTCCCGCCCCCTCCTCTGACACCCCCTCGGCGGTGGAGGGGAGCGGTGGCGGGTGCTGCGGCGGGTGCCTCTGCCTGGCAGCAGCAGTGAGTCAGGCGCAGGCAGCGCAGCACGTGGGAGTCTGCCGGCTGAGTCACCCAGCGCGGAGACAGGCTGACTCACCCTCGGACACGGCGCTGTGGGATGGATGGATGGATGGATGCCGGCTGGCCGGCAGATGCTGCCGCAGCAGCTCCAGGTGCAGGTTTCCTCCCTGCCGCGCCGTGCCATTCTGCTGCCAGAACGGTTCCCCGAGGGCCCCGGCACCGGGCAGAGCGCCGACAGTGACGTGGGCAGGAGGTCTCCCGGCCGCCAGCGGTGCTTCAGGGACCGCTGACCAGGGGCACCGTGCCTGTTCCCGCGCCAGCGTCCCTGCTGCGGTGCCCATCGGCTGCCCCCACCGCCAGGAACGAAGCCGCAGGTCGGACAAGCCCTCAGCCTGACCCCCACAGCCGCCCTGCCGCTGGCTCCCAGCGCCGCAGCCACCCACCCCGCGCCCCACCGCCCACCCGCCCCTCGGCCTCCAACACGCCCTGCCCCGGGCACGGAGCAGCCCGACGGCCGGGCTGTGCCAGGAGCGCGGCCTCTCCACGGCACCTTCCCCAGCCCGGGGCGGCTGGCAGCGCCGGGGCACGGGGCCGTGCCCTCGGGGTGGGGGGACCGAGGGGACCTCACCTGCCCGGTCCCTCTGACCGCTGCCGCCCTCTTCGGCTGGAGGAAACTGCACACCACCTACTTCAGCAATAAAGTAACCCAAAATCTCATTAACTGTGCATTTATTTTAGTGTGCCACCTAAATTCGGCACCTGCGGCTTGGGACCGGCAGAATTAGCTCAAGGAGAGGAGGGGACACAGGAGGGGTCAGCGATGCCGAGGAGCCCGGCGGACCTGGCGCTGCCGACGGTGGGACGGCCCCAGGCACACGGACAGCCCGAGACAACGGGGAGAGGAGCAGCACGACCCACCACCCGAAAAGCAAAGCAGGCACCAGGGTGCAGTGGTGGGGGTTTCACTCACTGACGTGGCCTCAGCCAAACCACACGAAGGAGGAAGGGGGATGGCAACGACACCCCGTCACTGGCGGCGGGACTGGGGCTACGAGCACAAGAGCAGCCTCTCCCCGTTTAACCCAGAGAACGGAAGGCAGCAGCGGGTGCAACCGGCTTTCTAAAGGCTGCCGGGCACTGCCCAGGACCGAGGGGCCATCGGAAACGGAGCCCACAGCCTCCAGTTTCAGCCCCAGCCCAGTTCACGGCTGCAAACTCTGAGCCCTTCACAGGGGCTGCCAAAGCCAGAGCCTGGCCTGGGGCTCCTCCAGAGACCCCACCGACCGGGACAGGCGGGAGCTGCTCCTCAGCTCTGCCGGCACCTCCGTCTGGGCAACAGGCCCGGCGGCGGGACTCGGACCAAGGCTGCCTCCCCGTGCGAGGCCAGGCAGCCCCCGCAGAGCGCCCTTCACGGAGAGAGACCCTCGCCCGGCCGGGCAGCCGCGGGCGCGCAGGGGCCCGGCTCACGCTGCGGCAGCCCCCACCGGCAGCCCCCACCGGCAGCAGCGCGGCAGCAGCGCGGGCACCTCCTGCAGCAGCAAGCGCCCGCGCGGCTCTGGTCGCCTTGGATCATGAGAGTACTTGTGGGAAAATTTCACGCCGAGAAAATGGGGTTTGGCACTCTGGGTCTGAAGAGGTGCATGGCTTTATTTGGTTTTTTGGGGGGGTTTTTTGTTGGTTTTGGGGTTTTTTTTGGTCGTTGTTTAGGGTTTTAACATTTTCATAATAATTTATCAGAGACCCAAAAAGCCAATACTTTATAAAAAAATAAAGACAATTTGGCTAGAAGAGCTGAACTAGCTTACAGGCTAGTAACATCCAAAATACCCAAAAAAAAGTAAGAAACGGGAAAAAAGAGGAGGAAACAGATGTCAATAAGAWCTTGAATGCAGGAAGTATCAAAAATTGGTATAGGAAGCTGAAGACTTCAGGAAAAAAAGTTTTTTAACAATGCTAAGTACAACAGGAAGCAGCTTTGCAAAATACGGTACCTCCACACAGCTCCTGCAGGACAGACAGCAAACAATCGCTGCAGCAGATACCAGGGAGCAGACATGGTCCGTCAGTCCCCACACCGATGTCATTAAAGGAACAGACTGAAATACCCGTAAAAACTAAACACCAAGACAAATGCATAATTTCAAAACCACTAGCAAAAAAATTAAAAAAAAAAAAAAAAGTCGTTAAAACAATATATTTTTAAATTAAAAGGCACAACTTAAATGTAATGGTCTTAGAAAGAGCGAGTTCACTGAAAGGATCACTTTCCTGTTTCCTGCTAATTTTTAGTACATATTGAAATAATGTAGGTATTCAGGAATGACTGAAACAGAGTGAAGTCACCTCAGTATCCAGAAAAGAAACCACAGACTCCCCCAAGTAACCATCAGCTATCTGGCTTGACATCAATCCCCTACAAAGTAMGGGGAAGGATTAAATGGAACCGATTTTTTTTAAAACAGAAATTCAAGTTATAGATCTGATTTCATTCTTCCAGGTGTTCAAAGTGTTGCTGATAAAGGCAATTCTGTCTATATTTTCATGAAGATATGACTTATTACCATACAATATTCCTATTATAAATTAACACTTTGCAAAGTCATTAATGATAAATGCAGTAAGAACCAGCTAAATTACTAATCTCAGAAAACAGCCAGAGAGACTTCACGCTAACGGGTAAGAGGATATCGACTGACACTGCAGAGCCATCCTAGTGATGAGGGGAAGCTCCAGAGAACTGGGAAATGCTCTTGCTATGCCCATCTCCAAGACACGCAAGGTGGCCAACGCCAGAAACGCCAGGACAGCCAGCTCCACCCCAGCCCCTGCAAGGACCACGGAGCACATCCTTTTGGAGGCCATCTCCAAACACGTGAGGAACGAGTGGGTAACCAGGAACCGTCGGTATGGATTTACTGTGGTAGATCATCCACGACCAACCCGACCGCCTCACGAAACAGCTGGGCTGAGGAAACACTGGCTGGACAACCAGAGTAGGGATGGGCAGAAACTGCCTGCACCACSAGGCTGAGGGCAGCAATCAACAGCTCAGTAATCAGCTGTCAGGCAGTAACGAGCAGAGCAGTCCGTGAGTTGATACTGGGCCGGTATCATGCCATACCTTCATCAACCACCCATGTAATGAGAGAGTGCACCCCCAGCAATCTGCAAATAACGCTAACCCAGGATGGGGCAGGTGGATATGCCGAACAACAGAGCTCTAATGCACAAGCACCATGATGAACTTGGACTGGGTGATGGGAAACCTCATGAAGCTCAGTATGGAGACATGCAGATGTCTGTGTTTGGGGCAGAAGGACTCCCATGCAGCGGTGCTRGCTGGGAAGCTGCTGGCTGAGAACAGCCTGCCGGAGAAGAGGCTGGGGTCAAGGCATGCGCCAAGTTGAGTACAAGCCAACAGCATGTGCTCATGGCGATGAAGGCAGACTGCATCCCRGGTCRCRTCAGAAGCATGGTCAATGGATTGAGGGAGTCTATCATGTCTCTCTACTCAACACTGGTGAGGCTGCACCAGTTTGGGGCTCCYCAGTTCAAGARGGATGTTGAAAAACTGGTGAGGGTCCAACAGATGGCTACCAAGCAGTGAGGGGCTTGATCTACATGGTGACACTGAGAAGATGGGCTTCCTCAGTCTGGCAAAGAGGAGGCAAAGGGGCAATCTAATAGTGGCCTTCAGCTATATGAAAAATGTAGCTGAACCCTTCTCAGCAACAGCAGACAATGCAACAAGGGACAGGAGCCACGTGTCATGGCTTTGGACCACAGAGACTGAGCATTAGATAAAACTTCTCCACTAAGGGAGCAGCACCTGCAGAGACATGGTATAATTTCCATTCTGAAAAGCTTTCTAAGCTACAGCCAACCCAGTCTAGTGTTGGTGAGAGTCTGACTTGGAGTAGGCTGGACTGGAGATTTCCGGAGATCCAGAAAACACTTCTCTGATGGTATGAATGAATCAGTACCAGACCTGATGCTATTCAATGCTTTCTCTATGTGATGCAATAATGCATGTAAGGTCACGGCTGAAAAACATTTGGTTGATGCTGTAACTTGGAGAGTCTGGGACTAGGACGTGACTGAGTGACCTGAATCACTTTGCAAGCTGAGCCCATTCAGCTCGAGCACCTTTTTGTACTGCCCAGTGCAAGGTGTTCTGACCAAGGATTACCAGCCGTCCCCACAGGCTGGGGGCTCAAATCCTGGGAAAGGTTCAAAGGTCCAAGCAGATGAGCAGTTCATCGTTAGTCCTCAACGCAATGCTGAAGCAGAAGAGCTAAACGATCCTCAGATACTTAAAAAGAATAGTCAATAGAGAAAGGAGATGGATTTACAGTAAATGTAACTGTGGTTGAGTCAAATAACAGCATGTTGCCTATAGTCTGATTTTTTTTATTTTAAGAACACTGGGTAATGAAGAGCCATAAGAATTCTTTGAAGGCCACAGTAAACGAACTCACAAAGAGATATTTAATAAGCATTATGCGATTAACTTTCCAAAAAGAACATCAAGAGATAATTGATTATAAAGTAAAAGTAAACTTTTCAGGGAATAATGTTCAGGTAACAAAGTTTTATTCAGTCCAATCTAAAGAAAGAAGTAAAAAAATGGAACTTTAAACCAGATGAATGCAAATTAGAAATTAAATGCTAACTATTAGTAGCTAGAGGAATTAACAACTGGAACAACTGACCGAAAGAAACAGTGGATTGGGCACCGTTGCAACATGTCGCCCAGGRAGGGCGTGGAACCCCTATCCCTGGAGGTTTTCAAGACCTTTTCAGCTGGACAAAGCCCTTCGCAACCTGCTCGGATGGCAATGCTGACCTCGTGTTGAGCRGGACATTGCACTAGAGACCTCCCAAGGTCCCTTCCAACAGGGACAGTTCTGCCATTCTCCACCTCTTGATGTTTTTCAGTCTGAGCAACACGTTTGTCTGGGAAATGCTTCAACCAAACAATTTGTTAAGCTAAATAGTGGGGTAATAACGTGAGTTTTATTAGTTCACAATACACAGCAAAATAATCAAACAGACACTCCAGTATCAAATTCTGTGTTTAAAAACAAAACCCACAAAACCCAGTTGACTGACCTCAACATACTTCTAGGCATTTTCTCCTCACAAGAGGAACATACTTTAGCCTCACCCCTCTCACCCTCCCAGCCCTCGCCTCTCACCATCACAATTTCCTCGTGCCCTTCCATCACAAGCTCACCGAATGTCTCACCGCAACTTGCACCAGGCCACGTGCCATTTTGTCCTCCAATTTTATCTTAGACTCTCTCCAACTTAATTTCCACATCTTACAGTCTACCAAAGCATCCTTCACCAAATCCTCTGAAGAAAGCTGTCAGGAGGAGGCAGGGCAGAAAAAAAGACTGTCCACAAGTTCTTATGACGTATCGGAGGAAGGACAGCAAACTATAAACAAGAGACTCCACCAAGGCAGACGTTACTAAACTCCATAGGCAAGATGTTATTGGAGGCAAATCCACAAGGGAAAAAAAAMMAARRAAAAAAAAAAAAAAAGAKATTACAGAAAGCTGTCTGGTCCTCAAAGCAATGGTGCTAATGGCACAAACAGAAATTGTCCCGGTGCAAAGGAATAACAAGTGTGGTAGGAGGCCAACTTGGCTAACTCACACGAGCTCCTCATTGGTCTCGGGCACAGGAAGGCATGCATGTGGAAAGTGGAAATTAGGTCAGATTAATAAGGATAAATACAAAAGAGTGGCATCAGCACCATAGACTGAACTCAAAACAGCTACGCAGAGTAAGAGGCAACTAGCACAAACAGCAAAGACAAGAAGCAGTACTCATGCGCATTAGTAATCAGTGTAAYACCATGAAAAAGATTGGTCTGTTACTCAGTGGACAGAAAAAGCAATTGAGAAATAACACTGAGGACRAAGTGGTTTATGCCTTTTTGCATAAGTCTTCACTATAAACAGCAAAGAGGTGTCTAGAGCAAAAAGTACTGGCCAAAGAATATACCTAAGCCTTCAGTAGAAAAATGCAACGTCAGATTTTGATTAACTTGACCCTGGAATGCTTMATTGTCTGAAGAAACCTCGGAAGAGCTCAAGTCCTGAGAGCTCKCGGCTGATGGAAGGCAACTGCACTGGAAAAGGCAAGAGCAGCACCCACCTTTAAAAACAAACAAACAGAGAAGCTAAGAACTCACAAATCACCCTGATTCAAAACATTAAAAAAWGCAACAGCAGCAACAACCTGTAAGTCCCTGGAAGACAAGGCAAGCATTAGTACATATGGATTTATTAGGAACAAATGGTGTCTAACCAACGTCGGTTCCTTCTGCAATGGGGTAACAGACCTTCAGCACAGCAGAAAAGTAGATGTTAAGCATCATACATTAAGTAATGTTTGTGACTGTGTTTCACATGGTATTTTCAAAATTAATCTAAGGAAGGATAAACCTACTATAGGCTCAGAACAATACTGATTTGATAACTATTCTGAGAATATTTATCAAAGATAACCATACAAATGAGTATCAACTGGGATTGGGCAAGGTTTCTCCTTGGTTCAGCTCTGTTCAATATTCTTATTAACCAACCAGATGATGGAAGAAAGTATGCTTATTAAAATGGCAGGTGGCATGAAATTAAGAGTGACTGCAAGGATAAGAATCCTAAATGGCTTTGTCAAATTGGAGAAATTGTCTAAAAAGGATTAAATTCCAAAGGGGCAGTTGTGAGGGTCTACRCTTACGCAGCATTAATCATTTGCCCAAGAACAGGACAGAGCTGTARAATAGTTAGCAACTCTTTAGAAGAGGATCCGGGAGTCAAAAGTGGATCACAAACCAACAGGAGCCAGCAATACTGAATTTCTGAGAAAAGGCAACCACCATGTTGAATCATATGAACAGAGACAAGCCTGGAGAAGTCCTGCTTTGCGCTTTTTCCAGCACTGGCTGAGTGCTGCATCCAGCATTGGGTACCACTTTTCAAGGGTTACGTATTCAAGGGGAGAGGGTCCAGAGGAGCATGAAGACGAACAGAGGACCAGAAAATGTCATGGACAAAGACCTGAAGTTACTAAGCCTAAAGAGGAGGACTGTGCTACAGTTTTCAAGTATGGAAAGAGGCCGCTGCAAAAAGGAAGGGAACGATCTGTTCCCTTTGTCCTTGGTAAGTGGCTGAAATTGGGAGCAAAAAAGATTCAGGTTAAACTTTCTAAAGAAAAGGACAGTTAAAGACTGGAAGAGGTTTCMTAGAATCCTAGAATGGTTTGGCTTGGAAGGGACCTTCAAAGATCATCCAGTCCAACTCCCCTGCCATGGACAGGGCCATCTTTCACTAGATCAGGTTGCTCACAGCCTGGTCCAAACTGACCTTGAACACGTCCAGGGAGGGGGCATCCACAGCTTCTCTGGGCAACCTGTTCCAGTGTCTCACCACCCTCATCGTAAAAAATGTCTTCCTTATGTCCAATCTAAACCTACCATCTTTCAGTTTAAAACCATTGCCCCTTGGATTATCACTATAGGCCCTGGTAAAAAGTCTCTCTCCATCTTCCTTATCAGCCCCCTTTAAGTACTGAAAGGCTGCAATAAGGTCTACCCGGAGCCTTCTCTTCTCCAGGCTGAACAACCCCAACTCTCGCAGCCTGCCCTCACAGCAGAGGTGTTCCAGCCCTCGGATCAATTTTGTGGCCTCCTCTGGACCCGCTCCAACAGGTCCATGTCTGTCTTKCACTGTGGACCCCACAGCTGGACGCAGTGCTCCAGGTCAGGTCTGACRAGAGCAGAGAGGAAGAATCCCCTTCCTCGACCTGCTGGCCGCACTCCTTTTGAAGCAGCCCAGGATACGGTTGGTTTTCTGGGCTGCCAGCACACATTGCCRGCTCACATCCAGCTTTTCATCTACCAATATCCMCAAGTCGTTCTCCACAGGGCTGCTCTCAATCCATCCATCCCCCAGCCTGTACTGGTACTGGTGACTGCCCTGACCCAGGTGCAGGACCTTGCACTTGGCCTTGTTGAACTTYGYGAGGTTCACATGGGCCCACTCCTCCAGCCTGCCAGGGTCCCTCTGGATGGCATCACTTCCCTCTAGCCTATCAACTGCACCACTCGGCTTGATGTCATCTGCAAACATGCTGAGGGTGCACTCAGTGCCACTATCTATGTCATTAATAAAGATACTGAACAGTACCAGTCCCAATAYGGACTCCTGAGGCAAACCACTCGTTACTGGTTTCCATTTGGACATTGAGCCATTGACTGTAACTCTTTGGATGCGGCCATCCAGCCAATTCCTTACCCACCTAATAGTCCATCCATCAAATCCATCTCTCTCCAATCTCTCCCCAGTCTCCTGGGAAGACTTCAGATGTACTGTCACTGACAGTCTTTYAAAAACTGGTTAGACAAACATTTCTCAGGAAGGATAGACATCTTGACCCTAGGCAGGAAGGTGGGTAAATGATCTCCCATTGCCCTTTCCCGTCTCACCRGGGGATTGCACAAGGTTGTTCCTGCTTCACGTGCAGCTTCTGGGCTCTTCTGGACCTTGCCAGCTACTCCTTCAGGAACCTAACTGGCCATGACAGCTTGTCCTCGTTGGTCCCAGCAATTCTTTTTRGTTCTGCTGCTAGTTTTCTCTACTGCTTCTTTCACCAGCCTCAAAAAGATCATCCTCAACCCCCACCTCCAGTTTTGCTATGTTTTTCAGGTGTGTCACACGGCTCTGCCCATAGCACCTTCTTTTCTCCCTTCATGCCGCTTCTAGCTAGCCTTATGTTTTAATTTAATACCATCTCTCAGCTCTATGTTGATGATTCATAGTTCTGCCTTTCTATTCCTGGACTGTCTCCTGTCCAAAATGAAGTCTCAGCTTATTTTCCATTCCAGCATTTCAAGTGTGTACCCACAAGCCCAAGCTCAACGTGATTAAAGAGAGCTGTTACTAATCCCAGCTTTGTCCCCTCTTCCCCCAAGCCCTTGCTGCTCAATGCCTGGGGACATCACTTAGATCCTGTCTGTGAGTTAAGGACACAATTCAGTCGGGGAACAGAGTTCATGGACCTAACTCCCCTCTTCTCTCCATACCCTGRTTGTCCCTGCAGAGCCACACAAGTTATTGTCCCTGAAATCCAGCCTTTATCACCTGGCCACACAGTCAATGACYCCAGGCTTCCACTCTGCATCAATCACTATTGCACCCTTCCCCCCAAAATTGTCTATAACRCCTAAAATCGTGCCTCATCCACATTCAGTCAGAATGCTGCTGCTAAAATTATTTTCCTAACCTCTSTCTCTTAAGCAGGCCAACCCTGCCTTTGAATCCCCCCTCTGGGTCCTCCTCTTCTGTCACGTCAACTGCAAGCTGCGTGTCTTCACCCTCCCRAACTACTCATATGTTAACAAATATCCTTCCTTCGCTGCTGAAGAGCTGACTCTTCTCCCTCCCAAGCTATGACAGCAATCTCCACTTCCCAGCTGCTAAATTTCAAGCAAACACCTCTCTATTTTCTCCCATTTGTACTTCATATTTGAAAAGAGCTCTCTGTAAACAACCTGAAATCCGCTTTATTATCCTCTTTCAAATTGCTCCTTGAAGCTCTCTTGTGCCCCTGTACTCACCAGAAACAGCAAAAACACCACAGGTTAAATGACTGCCAYGTTAAGTCCCTGTCCACGATGCGGCCCACGCTGTCCCACTGCCTCTGTGCACCGCCCACTTGCTCATCGGCATCTGCCTCTCATTTTTAAATAAGCTACAAGACCTCTGTGGCAGGGCTCTCTTTGTCCTGTGTTTTCACAGCATCTTCTGCAGGAGGAACCTGATCAGATAAGGCTCCAAGGCGTGACTGTAATGAAAAAAACAGCAACAGAAGCAGCCGACTCACACCTAACCGTTCCCAAACAGGAGCGCCATGCCGCTTTCGACCCCGCAGCACCCATCWCCCGCTGGGGACGGCACCAGCCTTGGCCACGCGCCCGCTGGCCAGCAGCGCTGCTTCGCTCGTGGCTTCGCGCTCCRTCCGCCTCTATTCATTCACCCGGAGATGGGGAGGGGATGTGCCCTCGCTAGAGGCTGATCTGAAGGTCAAAACCCTTTTCATTAAGCACAGGAGTCACTGCTGGGCTAAATATCAAAAGTTGTCCAAAAAACAACAGCAGGAGGCAAGCGAGCAACAAACATGCTACAGGGAGCAAGCGTCAGGGGCTGACAGCCCACGTTATCCGCTGCAGCAAGTCGAGATGCGAGATGAYGAACCCAAAGCCGGTGGCTCCCAACCCCCCAGGACTACAGCATCAGCACGACAAGACCAGGATTTCGGATGCAGCAGCCAGCAACCAGTTAGCTGTAACTGAGGCGCAGTGCCCTCGATGACTGAGTGGATTTCATCACCACACAAATCACATGGAAAGAACAAGATCTCACACATAACCCCGGGCAAGAGCTTCCAGAGTGACTCACGCAAGCCAGAGGTTCCAGTGCGGAGAAGCAGCCCCACGGCAGCGAGCCTCTGAGGACAGATGCAAACGTCCCTTTCCCCCGCGTGGCACCGGCTGGGTCGCTCTGCTGTGTCTAGCTATCTCTTTTCTTGGGATTTGTGGGAATTCAGGAACAGCAGGGGTCTGTCAGGTTTGGCTGAAACTGGACAGCAGGTCTGAAAGTTACTGGGGCAGGAGAGGCAAGAAGACACGAAGAACGGGTCTTAATCACAAACCTCCTTTCAATAGGGAAGCAGGCTAAAATTATCTTGATTTTTAGCCTTCCTGCCTCAGAAGACTCCTTGCTCTCACTACAATACTTCAGAAAATCCACCTGAATAGGCACACCCCAGTTTCGCTGCTGATAGCGATGCCCAGAGCATTGCAGGAGGCAGAAGGAAATAAGACCACAGTTGCCTTTTTCATGCAGAGCACTGTAGGCAGAAAAAAAATGGGACGTGTTTTTTGTTCACTCCATGCTGCTGCTATATAGGAGGCTCTGACTTGCAGAAAGTCCTGGAGGAGGATTTAAAAAAAAAATCAGACGCCAAAGTAGGAAGGTGGGATCACGAAGAGAAAAGAACTCCTTCTGCCCAGTGGGGGATGCAATAGAAGCATGATGGTATTACTGAGGTGCTCGTCAAAGTTAAAAGCTCTGATCATAGGCACGTTGCTGGGGCAGTTCTTGTATCCCCCAGTTTCCAGTAGTTAGGCTTTTGTACCAGCCCTTCAGCCCATTGCCGCTTCTTTGGAACTCACGGCCATTGCCCACACCCCTCTCGCATTCACCGCCAGCTAAGAGCGTGACTGGGATTTTAGCTCAAGGGCTGCCACCCCATTGCCCAGGGGCACCAGGAACACCCCGTCTTCCCCAGGGTCTACTTCTGATGAGGAGAGAAGGTGGGACCCATTTCACATCAGCCAGCTCATCTGGAGCTGTTTAAGGTCCAGATCAGACGTAATTTAAACCTAGTTTGGACACCCAAATTAACCAGAAGTCCYTCACCAGCTTTGAAAAGCCAGCCTGGATGCGCAAACGCCTTTAATCCTCATCTTGGTGAAACTCCAGAGGCGGCGAGAGCCCAACGCTGCCCAAGACTGGAAGGTCTCTGCACAGAAAGCGGACACGCTCCGTCAGGAGCCCTAGTAAACCTGAAAGCAGATGGCAAGATCAACTATTCACAGACCAACTGCSAAAAACTAACCACACTCGAATTTCTCCTACTGGGTCCTCACCAGGCAAAGCCCCGGCCACTCCAGCCCAAGCATAGAAGGAAAGCACAAGCAACAGTCCCGGCCACAAAGTGAGGTCTCGCCCTGCACCCAACGCGAGGCAGCTCCCGGGGACAGGGTCACCACAGCTGTCCCTACTCCGACAGAGACCCAGGCAGCTGCCGGTCAGCGGGACGCTGCTGCTTGGAGCGCCGGTCAGGTGCAGAACTGCCCCTGAACAAGCAAAAGACTCTGTACAACCAAACTGTGAAATGCCCTGCTGGGAGAAATCGTGAGAGCTACGAGCTTACGWTGGGTCAGGGAAGACTGAACAAGCCAAGGGAAGAGACCCACCAAGGACTAAACCACACGCAGAAACCACACCGAGCTCAGGAAGACCTGCCGACGTCTGGCAAAACACTCGGAGAAAGCATCCCTTGAACAGGCGCTGGTTCCTACACTCCTCCCCGGGCGTTTGACTTGTGCTGCCGTCACGGTCAGGATATTCAGTAAGCTGTCTCACACAAGCTCAGAATGAGCAAAATACAGGTCCATTTTGCCTCCCCCCCAGCCCTGACTATGCATTGCCACCTCCTCGCCTGTGCCCACACTCGTGTTCACGCGGTCGCACCGTGAKCCCGGTGAGCAACGGAAAACTGATCCAGCCAAACCCCAGTGCAAAGCTCAGTTTCTAACAGAGCAGTCCCCTGACCCAGCTCACCGCGCAGCAACCAGCGCTGGCAAAAGGGAGGGCAGGCAAGGAGCGGCCAGGTGGGAAGAGCCGCATTGTCCCTCCCAGAAGCAACCACACTTGTGTTGGATTGAGGTAACTGAAACCGCAGCCACAGAAATCTCCAGTGCTCTCACTGAGGCCACATCCAAACCCCATTCTTCCCCTGCGGCGTACCTCCACGTCCCCATCTTTTCCACTTTAGCCACAGTGTCAGAGCTCTCGCCCCCGCAGCGCCAGAAGCCTTCTCCTCCCTCACCGTGGCACCTGCAACTTCAACCTACTCAGTCTTCAGCTATCAGGATCATCCTCCAGTCTTCCTGCCCTGGCTTCACCATCTCTCCCAACTCCTGTCAATCACAGCATCAAGCAATTTCTTTTTCTGATTTTCTGACTCTTCCACAAGACCTTGTTCTTGAGTTGTAAGCTCTACGAGGTAAGAACTGCATCTGGCAAAGGTGGCCTCAGATGATTGGGGCCGCAATATAAAACTTCACAAAAATAGTGGATGTATTTGTCCAAGCGTGCTACAGGCCTCCTCCAGCCGTGTTTCTGCTCTGCCCATCGCTCCCACGGGGCCGAGGTCTCCCCTCACACCAGGACCTCTCTGGGACTCTCCCCACGCAGACCTTTCTGCTTGTGCCACTCACGCCGGGCATCGGCGCTGGGAGGTGCTGAGCAGTGTCAGCCCTGCCGACCCCTCTGCCAGGCAAGGGCACACGCCATGTTAGGGGACCCGGGGCTTCTCCTCGCCAGCACATAAGGTGGCTCGGGAAACGCTTCCAAGYACACCCAGGAGTCTCTCCCGGGAGTCTTTGCCCTCAGACCCCAGCACTCCCCATCCAAACAAAACAGAGCACGTGCTCAGAACATTTGCCCGATCTCTCATTTTTGTGTTCTTTCAACCACCTTTGCACTTAATTTCCAGCAAAGCTCAAGACTGCAGTGTCAGAGGAGTCCTGCCCCGATCGGCACGCCGAGGGGCGGCACGGCACAAGGCATGCGGCCGCCCGGGACGCCCGGCTCCAGCCCCGGGAGCAGAGATGCGCCGACAGCTCTGAAGTTTGCTGCTCGCGGAGGAGACGGAGCACAGCTCCTCCCACCGCACCCCGCCACCGTTCCCTGYGGTTTCCGAGCCTTCGGGAACTTACAGGCACACATAAACAGGGCAATTCTGCAGAGGTCATGGAATTAGCAGGAAAAAGCTGGCTAAGCAGAACACTCTCCTTCCCAAAGGGTGTAATTTACTTGAGGCTGATTCAGCTGAGCAAGGACATGCCGGCAAACCCTGCACGCGGCCTGGCAGCACGGGGCTCCCCAGAACCGAGGCAGGACACTGGGAGGACTCCAGTGAGCTTCGTTCTTATCTTCCTCGAGAAGATMCTGCATCAGTGGCAACTCCTGCCTCACATTTTGCTTTGTGAATCAGAGCATCAGGAACCAGTTTCAAAAGACACTGGAAAAGGATGCAGAATAGAGCTGTAAAATTTATGCTGGAACTGAATAAAATTACAATGTTCAGCCAGYTTAACTCATCAGAAAAAGAGACCGAAAAGTGACCTCATTAATTGGTACAAGCAGCTTTAAACACAAAAATACCCAGTATCAAAGGACTACTTACTCTCAGAGAGAAATGCAAAAAAAAAAAAAAATCCAGGATGTTGGAGATACCTACTGAAAAAATTACACTAATTATTAACAGCGAGACAGCTAATAGTGAAGAAAAACTCCTAAGGTAGCAAGGCCCCAGACTGTAACTGCATCTCAAAGATATGCCTTAACCAGATGCCTTATATTTAGCTGATTGRGAAAAGGCTAAAATCCTGGGAAGAAAGTGTTCATACCAAGTGACCCAACAGTCCATTCTGGTCTTAAACCCAGCACAACAGCTGGGACCTGGAGCAATGCAAAGCCAAYGTTCAAAGGTAATTCCTGCCCAGCAAAAGCCAGATGCAGAGCCACAGTTAACCACCAGTCTGCTGCCAGCAGGGCTTCTCCAGGGCTTTTTTCATCCTGTGCCTCTGCCAGAGAAGCAACAGCTGAAAAACATAGAGGAAAGCTTTTCCAAACTAATCCCGCTTCTTAAAATGCTGAAAGTAACCAAAACGAGTTTAGAAGTGTGTTGGAGGGGTGTGAAAGGACCATAAAGGGAAGAACACATACACCAGGTAAAACTCTGACTACCCTCATTCAAACAGAGAGATTCTTGCTCCTGCCACCTGGCCACCAAGCCCTCTCACCATGGCTGACAACCTTCTCCAAGCTTTTCCCAAAAGCTGAGCCTTTAGGTGGGCTGAAAGACATGACAGCTAACGTCAGGAAAAAATGCCTACCATTTGAGAAAAGCTCTGCTGAGGGATCTCCCCTACTTCTCCTCATCTATCTTCCACCTCCTTCCTCCTGGCGTTCGTTCCTTTCCGCGCACGGGAGACCTCCGTGTAACCATCTTCCCAGCCCCTCACCGTSATCCTCCTTCCGTATCCCCACCTTCCTGGCTCGCTCTCTCCTGTGTCAGCGGATCCACGCTGGCTCCCACTGCCCCATGCAACTCGCAGTCCCCATCCTGCACGTCCCTCGGGTCATTCTCTGCACGTTGGCGTCGCTCTCCCTGCCTAGCACCCGCGTTTTGGTCACTTCTGAAAATTCACTTCTATGAAAGAAATTATTAAGTGCTGTGTAATTACTGTTCTAATTACAAATTCTATTAATATAATTCTGTCTGTAGTCTGTTCCAGAGTAACATAGTTAGAGGTCACATTTATTACAAGCAGGGGTTGTACCAACCTCAGAACTAAAGTTGCATATCATTTTGCTTTATGCATCTATAAAATCTTTTATAGAGCTCAGCAGCTTGCAGCAGTCTCTGAAATTTGGCAAAGAAACAAGCCTGGGATGAGGGAAACGCTTTTTGCTAGCCCCCTGAAAATCTGTCCAAATTTGGCGGTTAGAAACTACTGAAAACCGCCGGGTCCTGCCTGTGATTCAGCTGAGGCTGGCAACCACCCAGACCCACCGCCTCCCCAGCCCCGGGTGCCCAGCAGCCCTCTCTCCTGCCACAGCCTCCGAACGAAGCTCCAGCTACAAGGAGGAGACCAAAACAAAGCAGATTTCCCTCTCCTCCCGCAGCGACCCTCTGAACACCACCTCGCCTGGGCGCAGGACAGGCTGACCGGCAGCCGCCGCGCGCTCCGTCTGCACCCCGTTTTCGCCCCATTGTTGACTCCAAACTCTTCTCATTCCTCCTCAGAAAAAGGCTCCTTCCCCCGACCCGGCAGGGCTACCAGGGCTCCCGGCTGCAGCAGCCCACCCAACACCCGCTTTATCTCCCTCCTTGGCAATGCCGGCTGCAGCACGAGCCACAAAACCAGGAGGTTTCTGTCCAACACACCTTCCGCTAACGCCTCYCCCTCCTACCCGCCAATGCTGCTCTGAAGGTGGAAACCTGCGCCGAAGGAATGGCAACCCCGGCTCCAGGCAGAGGGTGGACAGCCCGGGCACACCGCTACCGCTGCAGAAAGCAACTGGCCTCTGCCTTTTTCCCTTCTAAAAACGAGGGAATTGCCTGCAGAAAAAGAATCTGGTAAGAGGATGTGAGCAAGTCTTGCAATATCCAGCACTCAGTGCTAGGAAGTTGAATTTGGGATTTCACTGGCAACGTCCATAACAGGTTTTAAGACCAGAAGCAGTCATCACGGTCACAGAATCTGATCTTYGGATCAAGAACATAAACCAACAAACAAAAACCCTCTTCCAGCAATTTCTGTATCAAGCCCAAAACACACAGTTTAGAAGGGTATTCCCTTCCAGACTCAGGCACTTCAAGAAATGATAAGTCCTCCAGCAAAACTCTTGCAGTGGTTAATTACCCCCACCGTTAATTCAGTCTYGCACATTGCTTGGTAACGTATTGCATGTAACTGCATAATCACAGAGCGCTTTTCACCAGGATCATGATTTAACCCAGCGCCTAGCAGGTAAGCAGGGAATGCAACCAAGGTAAGGAAATCTGTGGGATTCCTGCTCCGCCAAATCCTTAGCTGGGAAGAAAGGAGGGAGGAGGCGGGGAAGGACCAGGAGAGACAGGACGCGTCTGTGGTTGGAGCAGGCAAAGCCCCTGGGGACACCTGGCCTCCAGCCCCGTCACACAGCCCTGCGTGACGCCGCGCAAGCCGCACCATGGCCGCCTGCTAGCGCGCCGGTCACTCTTCGCGCCTCACCTTCGGGTTAAACGAGACAGCTGCCGTCCAGCTTCGGGAAGCCCTGACTGTTCGCAGCTGCGTGTGAAAGAATTCTGTTTTCACACCTTCCTTTGAGCAGCMGGAGAAAACACGCACCATGAGTGAAGTTGCTAAGAGACGCACCTAAACGCCAACGTGCTCACCATCAGCTTACACATGTTCACRTGGCGCAGGACAGCGCAGGCGGGCAGCGGCAGGCGAGGACAGACAGCGGCTGGGGAGGGACACACACCCAGCACCCAAGGGAGTGGCGGGAGCGGCTCTACATCCCCCCAGGGAGGGAGACGAGGTGCGAGGGGCAGGGACGCAGGGGGGCCGCGAGGGTTGGCCACCCGCACTCTGCCTGCGGAGGTGGCCTCGTGAACAATTCGGGGGTTACACCCAGGTTCCATACAGCAGTATTTCAGCTGGTAGCTTCTCTGTCCCACAGCACGGGAATCACAAGCAGGATCAGACCACATCATCACAGTTAYCGGTCCCTCGGGTCTTCCACTGCAGCCGGCATCAGAGGCACAAACAAGGAAGAGCTGCAGGAACCCCATGGGAACGGACGTGAGATCGTCTTCCCCCACCAGCAGCATCCTGACCTCCCCGGCTGGAGCCCCGACGCACGGGGCTAAGGCACTGCYGTGGCCTGTGCCAGCCCTGTGCGCTCCCACTGACCTCCGGTACAAATCCCTTCCCTCTTCACCGCATTAAATTGCACTAATTCAATGGCTTTCTGTGGCAGGAGACCTCACAGAGCCGTCACAGAAGTAGAAAAAAGCCCCCTCCTTTTATTGGTTTTACATTTGCCCCATTCTGGTCCCACTGAGTGTCCTTTGTCCTTGCACCGCGAGACAGGCGAAACAAATTCTTGAATTTACATTCCCTCGACCATGCAATCTTTTCGACTCGTTACAGTCCCTCTTACTTTTCTTCTTTCCGAAGAAACCATCCCAAAGACTGAAGCGGGATGCAGGCATCTCGAGAAGAGCTCCAGGGAAGCCGTCTGGCCCAGGCTGCCGCCCCCGTGCAGCGTCACCTGCCGCGGAGGCCGGTACCGCGCTGCTCCCTGCCCGCACCCGCTACAGCGGGGCCGCTGCTCTCCGAAACTGGTCCCACGTGCCACCTGCAGCGACATTTCTGGCGCAAGTTAGCGGGAGCAGACCCGAGCACGCTGCCAAAATTGAGTGGAGACAACAAAAACCGCGGCAGGGAAACAGCAACACTCAACAAGCCGCCAAACYGAAACAGGATTCCTCACACAGACCAAATGGCGCCCGTGGCCCCAAGGCTTTCTTTGCCAAAGGGCAAAGCCTTGCTGCAAAAATCTGAAGGTTTAGGACCACCAAAGCCAGCCAGAGGGACCTTTYGGTTGGGCTGCCGTGAGCCACCTCCCCGCCTAACACCAGCACAGAGCTGTGGATCCGTCCCCTTCCCCCCGTCCATCCTTCACTCGGCTCCATCTCAGCTATTCCGTCCCGACTTCCTTGGGCCGAGACCGCAGTTTTCTGCATTTTTAATTTTAACAGGCTTCGGCACAYCTCGTACCCCAGTGGATCTCGTTGCCCATCAGCTCTAAGGACAGACCCCCCTCYCCCGAGCTCGGCGCCCGGGCTGCACCTCCCCGACGGGAAGGAGGAAGGCGAGCGGCCCCCAGCCCCGCGCAGGCCGCCGGGCCGCGACCACCAACGCTGCAGGCCGCGGCGCCGGGCGGGACCCCCGGGGCCGGGGGCGGC
>JASVER010000225.1:186631-198106 GCA_030449065.1 Oceanodroma leucorhoa | reverse complement strand
CTCTGCCCGCCGGACAGCGGGGCTCGGCCCCCGCCGCCCCCGGCCCGGCGCCCGGGCGCTGGCAGCAGCCCGCCCCCACGCTGCCCTGCCGGCCCGGTTCGGGGACGGCTCGGGCCAGGCCGGGGGGTCACGGCGCCCCGTCCCCTCGCCGCCCCGCCGGGACCCTCGGGAGGGGTCCCCCCCGCACCGCGCGTGGCCCGGGACAGGGAGTCGCCTCCCCGCCCCCCCAGACCCCCCGCAGCCCCGTGGGGCGCCGGGCCGATGCCCCCCAGCCTGGCCCCGGGACCCTCCCTGTTGCCAGCCCTGGCTCCCGACTGTTTGGGAGGTAATTTCATCGTTGCACTTATCGTGCCGGGGTCATTAACGGAGCTCTGAAAYGCGGCTGGTCCCAAGAGGTCACTGGACGATCGCCAACCACTGCCCTGCCGCGGGGGGTCCCCTCTCCAGTCACCCCCTGCCCGCAGGGCCCCGCTGCCATCGCCTGGCTCGCGCGCCCGGTACGGGCTGCTTCGGCGAAGGCCGGCGCGGTGACGGCAGCACAGCGGGGACTGTTGCGGGGGGATGCTCAGAGGCCGCGGGGCTGCCGCGGGCAGGACACAAGAGCGGTTGGTGGGTCCATCTAACGAAGCCGCAGGTGGTCGTGCTGATGGGGCTCTCCGCAGCCAGCCCCGGCGCTGCTGCTTGACGGGGGCCGATAAAGCCCACCCCGGCTGCGCCCACCCCTAAAAACAGCCTGCGAGGGGTGACCAGGAGAACGAAAGGCTCCAGCGGGGCACGGCGCTGGCAGCACCCCGGGCACACGCGCCCCGGGCTGCAGGCAGCGGGAGAGCCGGCTGCGCTCGCTGCCAGCTGGGCTGGGGAGACCGACGGAGGGGAGAGAGCATCTTCCAAAAAGCTGAGAAACAAAGAAAACGGGATCATAAGCCCTGGCAGAGAAAGTATAATCGGRGAGATGAAGAAAGAACCGAAAAACAGCCAGCTGAGGGAATCGAGACCCCAACGAATTCCTCCCTCGGTCCCACTGGGACCAAAGCCCCGTGGGGCGGCCATGCCCTGGTGCCCGGGGGGGCTCGGGGGACGGCTGCAGGGCCGGGCCTGGGCCGGGCTGGGGGCAGCTGGGGGCTCCCATCCCGCGCCTTCTCAGGGGTGATGCTGGGAAGGGTCGGAGGAGGAGGAGGAGGAGGAGGAGGAGAGATCTCTGGAAGGTTTCTAACCAGAAACGCGCCCCCGGGCTCCGGAATCCTGCGGGATGCAGGCAGCCGGGTGCTGGGGGAGTGTGGGTGGGAGAAGCGCATCCCTGCCCTCTTTGTCTCCCTCTTTTGGCCTGCCAGGATTCCTCGAGAGTGCGGTCCCTGCAGCCTACAGCGTGAGAAGGGTTTTATTAGAAAWAAACTTCCGTGAGGGTTTTGTTGAAAGCTTTTAGAAAATCCACATCTTATTATAGCACCTGGATCAACCTCACCTGTACACTCGTTGATGCTTTTCAAGACCTCTTAATGATTTGTGAGTCGTGAGTTTGCTTTACAAAAGCCGGGCTGGCGCTTCCCTAGTAAGTCAGATGTAACCTCGYCTGCGTCTGCTCAGTCCTGCAGTTCCTGCGGATGGAGCGGGCACACAAGTTGCACACCCTGGTCTGCAGTGCCCGGGCYGTGCCCGGAGCCTTCTTTGAAGACTGTTTTTTTATTTGTGTCTTTCTGTTCTTGTTYGCGACAGCTAACTGAACCGGCTGGCTGTAGACAACACCGAGCAGCCCGAGGGTCCCCTGTCCAAACCCCTGCGGAGGTGCTGGATGCCCCTGCCCCCGCGAGCCTGCCCCGGAGCAATGAGTCTGTTTTCTGTGTCCTCTCCCACGATGCTTCAGTCTGAGACGCTTCCTTGGGTGTATTGACCATATAAAACGGCTTCACACCCAGTGCCACCAAAGCAGTTGGGTTCGTTTCTTCAGAAAGCTCCTTTGGTATCACATGCCGAGGGTTTTCCAGTCTGCCTACATATGAAAAGAAAGAGCAATCTGTCTAGGTTGCCTTGCGGGTATCTCCCAGTTCCTCTACTGTTGAGAACATTTATTCCATCATCTCTGAATGAGAAAACCCCTTTGATGATTTSTCTGTCCAAAACAACTGTCTTGGGGCCTCTCTCTCAGCCTCCTGTCTCCTCAGAGGGGAGGGCCAGTAGAAGGCTGCAGGTCCTGGATGTTCTGAAACCTGTGTGTGGTCCTGCACCATCACCCCATGAGGGCTCCTGGGCAGGTGGCTACGTTTTCATCAAGTTAACACCTGGAAAGCATGAGCTATTGCAGCCTGGGGAATTTCCAGAGGTCCGCAGGGAGATTCCTGTAATTCTGTAAGGTCTGTGGAGCCCCGGCAGCAGGATTAGTCTTTTTTTTTAATAAATATACATACATATATACATACACACACGTGTATATGTTTCAGTATTTTCTCCTTCTTTCCTGGAGAAGGAACAAGAGAAAAAAGAGAARAAAAATCCATTGCTTTCTGCTTTTCTCCTTATCTTTATGCACCAGCAGAGCACTGAAAGTGAACATTATCCAAAGCTGGATGAAAAATGAAACCTGAAAAGATGAAGCTCAGCAGCCACGTCCACCCTGCAGCCGACGGGCACCGATGGCTCTGGCTGAAGCAGGCGGCTCCGYGAGGCGGCCGTCGGAGCTGGGCAGAGCCCCAGGCAGCGCCGCGCTGCGGATCTCACACTGCCCCTCGGTTCACATTTGGCGTTTGAGGTCTGGAGCCTGAGTGAACCCTGTGATTCGATGCTCTGGAATGGATGGGTGCTGGTATAATCCGTGAGCGGTTGTCCTACGATTAGTGATCACAATGCGATTGCAATCAATCCGGACAAATAGGTGCTAATCCCAGCCAATAACATGTTTATGTAGTGCTTCAAAAGGCTTAATTTCCTTGAACAGAGGAAAGTCAAGTAAAATCACCGAAAAGGAAAGATTAGACTAAAAAACATGAATTTAAATGCAAACCCCAAGCGGAGTTGCTKGGATGACCAAGAAAAAGGGACAGATTTGAAAATCCATCTTGAAAGGACTGGCGTCAGAAGTCTAATTTTGGGATGTCTCGTGTGATGGGCTGGTTTCAGGCGACGTTTCCSTCCGCTCATCGCAGTGGAGAGGGGGCTGTGCTGTGAGAGATGGATYGCTGATGTCAGCAGAACGTCTCCTCCCCAAGACACGGTATCACACCAAATTTATTTTCTTTCAGCTTTGCTCCACCATTTCCCCAATGAAATTTAAATGTCAGAGATGACACCCACAGGCTCTGAGCATGGCATCAGTCAGGTGCCACTCCTCCCCGAACAACCCCGCACCCGGCGCCAGCGTCACCTTCTCCACAGAGCGACGGGACGCACCGACCCGAGGGCTGGGGAGAGGCACTGCGGGATCCCGTCCCGGGCTTCACCGGCTGTAAAATCTCACCCGGTGACCTCTGTGGTGAGACCAGTAACTTTTTTGACTAAGTACAGACGATGTTTGGCTAAAGCAGGAATTCCCTGGAGGCGCCTGGCCGAGACCTGCAGGCATCAGGTGGAGAACAGACCAGCACCCCACCGCAGAGACGCGCTGCTCTGTACRCGTGACGCGCTCGGCCGTGTCTTTAGTAAAGCACGGCAAAGAGGGGGGCTGACGTCTCGGCAGCCTTCTCCAGCCGTACCCGCTGGCCCAGGGGAAGCGACGCTCCCTCCCCACCCCCCGCCTGCCTCGCGCGCTGCCCGAACCCCCGCGGCGCCGATACCCRCCGGCTCTTGGCACAGAACCGTAAGGGTCGGCGTTGGAAACGGACCTCGGTCCCTCAGCCAGGGAGCTCAGGTGATCAAATGAATGTAAGCTAATCCCAATAAACGTTTTTGACTGATTTTAAATTCTTCAGTCTCCTGTGAATACATCCCAAAATTGAGGGTTGTTCTTTCTGCAAGTGACTTAATGAGCACGTGTCCGTGCCCCGTTGCTGCCCACCCGGATCCTTCGCTGTAGTGATGCTGTCCGTAATCCCACATGACTCTTCCTTCTCTTCTATTTGGGWATTTCTTGCCTGTGGATGTTGAACTTGTCACCAGTTAAAACACCAGGTAGAACTAATTTCCCACCGCCCTTTGCTGGTGAGAAGTTATCTCTGAGCAGTTTACCAGCAGCTTTGCACCTCCTTCCCAGTGCTGACACCTGAACCGCCTTCTCTCCCTAGAAAGGTGTTTGGGTACGGCAATCAAATCACCACTCAGCCTCTGCTCCGGTGCGACKGTAAGGCTTAGAAAGATCCAAGTAAGGTGTTTTCTCCAAGCCACAGTTAATTTTCCTGTTTCTTTTCTGAATCCTCTCAGATGTCGTAATAACTTTTCAAAATGCAAAACTCCGGATGCCATTTTCCAGCGCTGGTCTCACCTCTGCTGAGTGCCRCAGTGCAGTTTCAGTGCTGTCCCTGTGTCACCTTCGCCTCTGCCTTGCACACACGCCTGGGGGGGGTCACCTACACCAGTGCCTTGCACACGTGTCTGTGGGGGTTCCTTGCCTATCTGTGATCCCCAGTCTGTGATTTTAACTGTAGGTCATCCACATATTTTCAACACCCATGTTTTCTTGCTGCTTTTAGACCACTGAGTAAGACCAGCACCAGCAGAGGTCTTTTAGGGACGCTTCTAGGAACACACTCAGACGAAAAAGAAATTCCTGTTGACGAACACGTTTTGAATTCATCAGTTAGGCTTTTAGAGTCATTTAACAGTTCTTTATTAGCACTGTACACTGCTAAGCTTTTAAATCAAAAAATGTCCCATGGCACCAAGTCAGTTTTCTTACCAAAGCAAAGTGTGTTACGTCTGCACTTACCTTTTCAGCATAATCTTCAAAAACGGAAGACAGGGTTGTTTGAGAGGACSGCTCCCAGCAGGTGAGCTCTCAGAAGAAAGCAGACCAAATTGYTCCTGCAAAGCAAAATGGTGCGTTCTTGATTACAAATTGCAGATAGAGTTACCGAAAGAGGAAACGAATCACCCAATGCAGTCACCGAGGGTCCCAGGCACCAAAGCCCTCTCCTCGTGCCGGTGCTGGTGCCGCGGGCACCGTTGTGCCATGGGAAGTGACCTGGCCATGGCCAAGGCTGCCGCCGGGTGCCCCACGGTGAGTGCAAGGGAAAACCCGGGTGGGGGTCCCAGCCCCATGCTGCCGGGGCTGCTCGGGACTCGCTGGGACCCTCATCCCGCTGCAGCAGGATGCGTCCCCCCAGCTCTACCTTTGTGCTTCGGTTCACGCAGGTGCTTGACGCAGAGGAGTGAGCGGGACCCTGCCCCAGCCCCTTGCCCTGCCCCTGCCCCTTCCCTGCCCCTTCCCCAGCCCCTGCCCCTGCCCCTGCCGCGCTGCTCCTGACGCAGGCTGCTGGTGGCTACCGCACCCACGCACTTCCTCTGGCTTAGGCCACTTTCCCGCTGGCCACCCTGTTTTCCAGCCCGCTGCAATACCCCGTAAATCAGCGGTGATGCCGATGGCACGGCTCTGCCACTTGAACTGGCCCCGGCTCTTCCTGGAAACTGCAAATCACGAATAACACAGAAAATGGCCCGGGCATTTACAGTGCTTCGTCCCACCGACCCACCGCTCGGCAGCTTCAGCCGTTCGCGGCACCTCGTCCCTGTTGGCCCCGCAAGCGGGGCAGGGGGCTGCCCCGGGCTGGGGGGAAGCAGCCAGCCTCGCCGGCGCCAACGTGCCCGCAGCACCGCTGCCGGCGGGGCGGCCGCTCTGGAAGCAGCGGCGTGGATGTGGATCGGCACAGTTACCGCACGGCTCCCGAGCGGCTCCTCCTGCGGGGCCGTCGCCGCTTCCCTGAGGAACTGCGGCATCAGCGGGCACGTCATCCGCTGTGCGGAAAATGAGTCCATCGCGTTGCCGCCTTCCAGCGCAGGGGAAAAACATCAAACTCTTCTCCCATTTCACAGCGTCATCGGCAGCATCAGCGCAGAGCTGGGCTGGCACGCTGCTGTTGACAGCTCTCCTGTTCCTAACRCGTTCTTACATCTTCTCCTCGCTGTCCGTGGCAGGACCTGACCCTGATTTCTTCCTKATGCCTCTCACGTCCCTTATCTTTTTCCACTTATAAATTCTCATTTACCGTGATTTCTGTGTCCTATTAGCTCCATTCATTASGCATTGCTTTGTGTCCTGAGTTCCTGAGGAAGCAAGTTACAGATACTGCAGTGGGGATTATCCAAGCGACTGCCTCTAACGAAGCTCTAATGAGCCTCCAGCGTGCGTTCGGGGGAGCTCACACAGCAACTTCACCTCTGTGGCTCCTCGGCGGGGCCCGAAGCCTCCTGCTGTCCCCACGGCGCTGGTTGCCACCCGAAGGCTGGTGTCTGCGGCAGGGGGGCAGGCAGCGCCTCGAAGACGGCTCCATTGGATCTGTTAATGCCAAATTTAGGCTCCACYGAAGAACAAGGTCCTACAATGGCTGAAAATAGCAGATTGCGTCAGAAACCTTTCTACAACCTGATGAAAAACCCAAAGTCCTTCTTTAAGAAGGTGTAAATCCAAAATACCCAACGAGTGGACTTTAACCAACCTAAAAGGGAGACCTGGCTTTTTGTCGTTGTTTTCTTTAATGGCAGGAAGAAATCTCACACTTCCACTCCAGAAGTAAGCAGAGGAGCCGTCACCGGGCTGGATGCCACAGACCCCAGCCAGTGTCTGGGGGTGACGGGGTCTTGGGGGACGCTGCTCCAACSTCCTGCTCAGAACCTCCCAGTCCTGCGGCAGATTGCCTTCTGCATTACGCCGGGCCTCCCGCAAAGCAAAGCAACTGCCTTACACTTTCGGGACGGACCCGTCTCCAGTGTATGTGGCACAGGCAGYTGGTCGCGGCGTGGCAGATTTTACCTGAAGTCACTGAAAGGAAACCTGCAGAGGCGGCAGGGGTGGGTGCCTCAGGGCACGGGAAGCCCTGCCAGCGGTGCTGCCTGGAGCACGCCTGGGCCAGCAGGACCAGCGGTGCCCAGTCCCGGCTGAAAAGCACTTTGGGTAAAAGACAAATCAGAGRAAACGTGTAAATGAGCTTTCCTGACCATGGAATTAAAATCAGCGTAAGGAAAACGTGAGCTCATAAGGAGAAACTCTTGCAGGTTAGGGGGCTTCTCAAGGAAGGAGATGGAGTTCAGTGATCCCCAGGTTCAGAGTGCAAAGAGGAGGACATCGTTCTCCTGGTGGGGACGCAGCATTCGGAGAGGGCTGCGATCGCCGTGGTGGGGGGAGAATCACCCCGCTTCGCTGGGCAGYGGCGCCGGAGGTTCGGTTCCCGGGGGCTCAGCGGACGCCCCTGCGCCGGGACGCAGGTCAGATGCCCCGAGGCAGGGACAAGCTCAGTCGGTTTTGGTGGCTGCTGGGGTGGCACACGCTTTGTCAGTCAAGCATCCAACAGGGATCCCTGCAATGGGTGATGGCTGGAAGTGTTTTTTGCAAAAAGGGGAAATCCCCAGAGGAGGGCCCTGGCCCGGCACTAATCCTTACCCCCTGCACAGTGCAAAGGCTTYGACACCGGCGCCACGGGGGCACAGACGTAAGTGTCGGGATGCCGGGTGCTGTCCCGGGTGGTTGGGATGCGAAGAGTTTACCTGGGTTCAGGATGCGAAAGRACAAGTCCCCGCAGAGGGCTGCAGCCGCAGGGGCACCCCCCGGCACCCGACGCGCCACCACGCCACCGGCCTTTGGGCATGGGAGCGTGGCGTAGGACGGCGTCACCGTACACGGGCCACCTCCTCATGCACATCCACGGGCACAGCTGCCCCGCTGCTGGAGACCCGGCGGGGGTCAGGCACGCCTGACCCAGCTCTGCTCGTCCCGCGCCTTGTGCCTCCCGGGTCCGGAGATGCGAACCAGCCGCTCCGCTGGAGCACCGACCCCCGAGGCCTCACTGCTGTGCTCGGTCCGAGTTCCCAGGCAGAGGAATTCAGACGTAGGTTAAAATGGGTCAGCCCTTCCCAGTTACTGGTGCAAAGCTCGAGTTTCCCTTCCTTTTGTCTTGCATCGCTCCTTTCAGAAATGCTGACAGCTCTTCCGCAGGCAAGTTCTCATGAGACAAGTACCCGAGGAGAGAGTGGGAAAGCCTGGGCCGTGACCACCCGCTTGTCGGCGCTTGCAGACAGCAAAGCCCAGAGACCATTCGATGTCTGCCCAGAAAAAGTGCTGAGCTGGGGAGAAACGCAGGGAAAATGGAGTTGCACTTCCCCGTCCCTTGTGCTGGCTGCGGGTTAAGTGAGGAGATGGAGAATGGGAGAAAACTGAACAAGGCAGAACGCTTGGAAGAGGAGTTTAGGATGCCCCAAAACCGCTGGACTTCCCCATCAAAGGAAGCATTTCACTAGTCCCATACCAAAAACATCCTGAGCCACAGCCCGTCAGCAGGGAAGCCCAGGGATGGCAGGCAGCCTCGCCTCCACCGTCGCTGGCAGCGCGGCTGCATGGACATCCAGCCCGGCAGCACCCGGAGGCACCCGCAGAGCGTTTTTGTACCAGCTGATTTTCAGGGGGTGAGGGACCGCAGGYTTTCCCAAAACCTGCGGGCAGAAACCCAACATCTGCATCTGAGCGTTTTGAGTACGGTTTGATGCTCAAACTTGCAACCGAACCGAGGAAAACGTTTTCCAGTGATGCTGTGACCGCGGCTGAAGTCGTCTGTTGAGGGAACGGCCTTGGTCGTCTTCCCTCAGTCACACCAAGGCCGCCAGCGGGAGGGGCTCAGGCGAGGCACCGCATCGTACCCCGTGGCAATGTGGGGTCCCCGCCGGTCCCGCCAGTGGGCTCCGGTGGCGCGAGACGTGCAGGGCCCTCGAGGGCACGTACAGCACCTGAGATCTTGAGGTGCTGCAAAACACCCTCGAGGCCACGCTCGCTGCAGGAGCGCGAGGGGGAGGCCGTCCCCGCRGGACAGGCGGGTGCTGCCTGCGGCCCCCGGCTCGGCGGGACCGGGGGCCGGCTGCGAGGGGCCGAGCGTCCCGGCCAGCAGGTGAAGATGACGAAAACGGGAGAGATTCCCCCATTTCACACGTTAATCCAACGCAGGGCAAACCGCCAGCGGGGGCTGCGGGGGCCGCGGAGGGCCGTGCTGCGAGGAGAGCAATCCGGACCCTCGCTCACAGCACCCCGTCAGCCCGCGGGGACCCCCAGCGGGTCAGCTGCGGAGCTGGGGAAGAGCAGAGCCGGGGAAGAGCGGAGCCGGGGAAGAGCGGAGCCGGGGAAGAGCAGCCCTCCCTGCTCCGCCGGCACGGCGCGGGCAGCCGCGGCGGTCTGCCGTTGCCGTTGCGGTGCGGACGTGCGCAGAGACAGGCGCTTGGCAGAGCCGTGCCGGGGAGGTGCCGCCACCTGATCCAGCCAACAGCAACATCCCGGTCTTGTGCAACTACCCATAAGTGCACGCTTCCCAGACCTGGTAATTTATGTTATCGGCACCCTCAGAGGAAGCAGGGATCTCTTTAACACGGACGCCCACGTCCTGCGCTTTTATCTGCGGGAGCTCTCTCCGGCAGGCCACAAACAGCCGCGTTACCTTTCTGGCCATGGACATCGCCTGGTTTCACGGCCACCGCTCGCAGCATTGCGCCGTCGTGACTGCGAATCGATAACTCCCCCTGCTCACCCCCAGATCCCTGACGCAGGAGCAGCTGAAATGGGCTCCTCACCCTCCCCCCGGACGGACCCCGCGTGTTGCTGCCCACACCCCAGTGCCCGGCGCGGGGGCGGCTTGACTGACCCCCACTGCGGCATGACCCCACGCACCGCTGCGGCCCCGGCACCGGGAGGTGGGAGAGGAACAGCGCGAGCGGCCGCGGTGAGCGGAGGGCAGCTCTCCAGCCCCCAGCGACGTCCCGCCAAGCCCGGGGACCGTGAGCCGTGCCGAGACCAGCACAGCTGGGGCGGCCTGAAGAGCGCCGGCGTGTGCCGCAACAGCTGACGCAGCAGGTACCGGCATCACCCCCGCACATCCATTTTCATTCGCACTTACACACCGTTTTCTGCGTCGTTATTCTCAGAGAGGATTCATGTCACATTGAGAAACTTTTTGTGTCATTAGTGTTTAAGCTCTTTTATTTATAATGTCTTRCAACAACCCGGAAAGCGATGGGACTGGCAAAAAGAGCATTTACCCTCGAAGGAGCGGGCTGAGTCGACAGCGGCCGGGGGACACCGAGCACTGCCGTCCCACAGGAGCCCCGGCGCTGGCGACGGCAACCAAGGGAGCCCCGTTATCGAGGCGTATCCAGACCCCCACGCTCTTGCCTGCTGCTCCTCCGTTTCCATTATTGCAGGGTGTGTTTTTACCCTTAGCACACGAGATGAGAGCTGATTCCTACTCGTCTTTTAAATCTTGTCTGGTAAGACAYCATCACAGAACATAGAATGCCAGGTCGGAAGGGACCTCAAGGATCATCTGGTCCAACCTTTCTTGGCAAATGCACGGTCTAGACAAGATGGCCCAGCACCCTGTCCAGCTGAATCTTAAAAGTGTCCAATGTTGGGAATCCAGCACTTCCCTGGGGAGGTTATTCCAACAGCTGATTGTTCTCATTGTGAAAAATGTTCCTCTTGTGTCCAGTCRGAACCTCCCCAGATCTGGGAGTGATCATGAAATCACTGCTGATAGAATTAGTGGACTTCACAAAAAAGGAGTGGAATGATAAACAGCAACTATAGAGCAGACATGCAGAGAGATCCAGCTAACTTGGCAAACTGGTCCCACTCAAATAACATATATTTAAATAGTCAAAAATAGTAATTTCCCTGGTAATAAAAACTGTAGCCCCCAGCTGAAGAAACAGGGTCTTCGCTCTAGGAAGGAAAACATCCAGGAAGGATTCAGGGGTCAGAGAGTAACCGAAGATGGTGCAAAACTGCCCCGAGAGGAGCCAGTGCAACCGCTGGGGGTTTAAAGGAGGATGCGATGAGGAGGTACAGGCGCAGAAGGTGGATCTTTCTTCCAGCCGCGGCACCAGCGAGGTCTGCACCGACACAACACCTCCAGCTCCGGTGGAGACRCTCTGAGGGAGCGAGAGGCGGCACAGAAGGGAAAAGCTGCACCGCGGAGCTGGAAAAGGATTTTCAGCTCGTGACTGAAAAAATCTGTGCCTGCATAGCTTGTCAGAAAGGTTCAAGAAGTGGCAATTATGGCAGACAAGCACATTCAGGGGAGAAAATACCGAGATCTAAGGGTTCCTCCTTACAGAAGAATAACAAGAACTGCTGGCTGCTGTGGAAACAACGCAAACACAAATAAGCAGCACGACGTATTTTTAGTAGTGGTTTAGGAAGGTTTGCTATCAGAACATCCTCAATGCGTATAAATCCAAACAGAGCTTTTCTGGAAACCTAGATTTGTCTGAACAACCATTAGAAATCTCATGTCATTGCAAAAAAGGACACTGGCTGTCCTCCTCCTCTCCTCTCCTCTCCTCTCCTCTCCTCTCCTCTCC
>JASVER010000225.1:174910-186176 GCA_030449065.1 Oceanodroma leucorhoa | reverse complement strand
CCCCTCCCTCTTCCCCTCCCTCTCCCTCTCCTCTCCTCTCCTCTCCTCTCCTCCCCTCTCCCTCTCCTCTCTTCTCCTCTCCCTCCTGCTTTCCCTCCATCTGTGGCATCCCAGGACAAGGTCAAGGGCACGGTCCCCATCGCCCAGGACAAGTGGCCTCTATCCAGGACCTCTGACAGAAGAAAAGCATCAAGGACCAGTGTTACAGCTGCAACACACCATTTCTGTGAAACCAGACTTTCCCCCCTAACAGCTCCCTGAGCAGCTTTGCCTGGGGCTGAGCTAAAAAGCGCATATAAAAATGCACAGGAATTGTACGACATTAACAGCTCAGCCCGTGGCTGTCACTGAACTCACCCCTGCTCGTCACCCACCTTCTCTATCCTGCCTTGGCTGAGATAAACAGATTTGCATACATACATTAATTTTAAAAATAAACTAGTAAAATACTTCACTTTTTGTGAAAGAATGAAAAAGAAGAAGGAACCAGACAATGGTGCTGGAGAGGGCTGCAAAAGGCCGTTTTCATTCATCCCCTTGTCCCAGGCCAGGCTCCGTTACCTGACGGGGTTCCTGGGAATATTTAGCCTGCCCTTCCAAACCGCCAGTGACGGAGCTCCGACAACTTTTGCTCTATTCCGGTGCTCAGTTATTCTTAGAAAATTATCAAACTTTGAGTTCCCTTTCTGGAGCTTCAGCAGATGATTCCTTTTCCTTTCTAAATTATTCCCTCCCTCTTTTCATCAGTTTTCTCCATATTTTAATACACGCAAAGTCACTGCAGTTGTCTCCTTTCCCAGCTGAAACAAGCCCAAGCTTTCGAGCTTTCCTCATCAACCAGGAGCTCATGGCCTCTGACCAGTTCGGCTGATCTCGTACAGACGCTCTCCCATGTCTTCAGATCCTCCTTGTCACGCAGGGTCCCGCTCTCCCGGTGAAGCCCGCTTCGTGCCGCTGAGCTTCGCCCRAAGAGGCTCCTGCTTGCGCCGCTCCGCAGCGGGTTTGTGGCTCAGCCCCCAACGCGCCGTCGGTGCCTTGCAGGCGCCTCTGGCTCGGCCCCGTCATCCCGCTGCTGAGCTCTGGTAAAGCCCCACCAGACGTTTCCCTATAAACATTTATGAAGTGCCTCCATGTCAGACCCTTCTAACGTATCAGCATCCCAGGTGCTCGCAGCCCCCTCTGCGGCGTCACCTTCCCCGCCAGTCCCGGGACGGGTGTCCTCGCCCCCACGCCAGCCGCCCGGCAACGGCACGGCAGGGCTCTGCGGCAGGCTCGGCCCCCTCGGCGGCCAGCCCCCGGCACCCAGCCCTTTTCCCTGCACCCTCTGCGCAGCCCCTTCACCAGCACCCGCCGGCGGCTGCTGTTGGGATTTGTCCCCGGCAAGCGACGGGATGTCCTCCATGCCTCCTTCACCCCCTCGCCTGGCCAAGAAGTCAGCTGAGACAGTTTGATGGGACTCTCTCCTGCCAATGGGCATTGACCACCCCCATGTTACCCCCTACTCGCACCAYCTTGCTTCCCACACACTCACAGAGAGGTTCTTGGCTATTTATGAAGCCGTTTTCTGGACAGGAGGTTGGGCTGGCCCGTACGGCCCCAGCCTCCTCCTCTTCCTGCAGACATGTGGGATGTTCCCCCCCAGCAGCCGCTCGTCCCCTGTGCGGGCATTTGCAGACCATCCCCGAGCCGATGTCTCGAAGGCGCCATGAGCCGCAGAAGCAAGCGGGGAACCGCTGCCGCCGCCAGCATCCCCCAGCGCCGGGGGCCCCGCGTGTCCCCACGGCCTCCCGCTGCCCGGCGGGTCCCAAGCGGGATGCGGGGCGCAGGGACGGGAGGAGGCGCGGGCGGCCGCTGGGAGGGAGCATCCCCCAGCCCAAGCCTGTGCGGGGATCGGGGGTCCTGCCACCGGCAGCCCCTGTGGAGCGGGACCCCCCCGCCACCCGCCCCCCGCCGCCGCCCCGCGATGCACTCGGGGCAGCTTCGGCACCGGCTCCCACAGTGCTGCCAGCGCTGGAAAATCGGAGCCCAAAGTTACTGCAAAGGCAGACGAGATCAGGGAGATAGGAGCCCACATTAATTGCAGGCAAACAGATGGAGCTGGTACTTATCACAGATAAGGRAGAAAAAAATCATGAGAGAACTTAAATGTACCGAGAGGCCGCATCGCATGACTTCAGAAGAGGGGAAGTGGGGGAGGAAGGCGAGAGCTCGCAGGGGAGATGAGCCCTTTCTGGAATAAAAATGCGCTCAAGGACGGTCGGATGGACGCTTTCTGTGGACAGCGGCCACGGGGAAATGGAAACCGCTTTTTAGGGTGAATTTCATGCTCAGAACCCCAACTTTCTCAGCTCGGAGGCACTCTCCATCTGCAGCACTTCCATCTGACGCTGCCGTTCACAAGTGCCTCAAACCGGCGCTGCTGCCAAAAGGAGCGATGCCTCCTCCCCCTCCTCCCCCTCCTCCCCCTCCTCCTCCTCCTCCTCCTCCTCCTGCCGCCGCTCCCGCCCCCAGACCAGCCGCTCCGGTGCCTCGGCGGCCGCAGACCGAACCGGCTGGAAACCGCCCCGGCAGAAGGGAAGGGTCGGCGCCGGCTCGGCCAGCGCTGGGCCCGGCTCGCTGCGGGGCCGGTCCCCCGCCCCCTGGRCCCACGGCCACGGGCCCTCCGTGGACACCGGCCGGCCCCACGGCCGCAGGAGGGTCCCCAGGCTCCCAGGGGACTCGCCGCTCTCCTCCGAGCCCGGCTGGCAGCGGGGAAGGTGCCAGCCCCGTGCCGGGAGGCAGCCGGGGGGTGAAGCAGAAGGCGGTCACCGCTCCGCACCCCGCGGGGACAGGGGACGGCGAGGGGACGGGGCCGTGCGGGGCCCTCCCAGGGCTCCGGGCCGCAGCAAAAGGAGTCAGGGCTGGAGGGAAGCCACCGGCAGCAGACCCCCGAGGCCCACCCAGGCTGCGGGGCTGGAGAGCAGCACCCCCGCCCCAGGGCTGAGCCCCAGGGCTGAGCGTACACGGGTGTCCTGGCCCCCTGGGCAGAGGAGGGGTCCCGGGGGGCTCATCAGGGCCTTAAGGCGTCTGGTATACTGGGGACCCCGAGGTGCTTCATCACACCCGCTGTTAAAAACTGGTGCTCCATTTCTGCCCGGGGGAGCTGGCTTGTGCAGGGGGACACCTCTCCTCTTTCCAGGAACCAAAGGGGGAGCAGGAGACCTCCTCCCCTCCCCACGGCCACAGCCGGGGCGGGCTCAGGCTGTCCCGAGCGGCTCCTTTTCCCAAACCCGTCAGGACTTTCCCCTGCTGCGGCTCCTGCTGCAAAGCAGGCAGTTAGTGGCAGTAGCTTGGTGGGGAGGGAGGTGTTTAATAGAGAGATGTCACCTTCAAGCCACATAACTGTCCTCTTCGGGCTGGGGATCAGGGCAAGAGCTTTTCCCCAGAATAGCTGCAGCTCTTTAATCTTACTCCGGAGCTGGGAGGTAACTGCACGTATCAGTCCCATCCGTACCTGTGCAAAGCATGGCTGTCAGGCAGCAAGCAAATTGCAAATCCAAAATACATAGTTCGGCGTACGAAGCTGTTTCACACCGAGACCTGCATAGAGCCTTACAGGTGAGAAATAGCATTTACTGCTGCTGTGCTCGTGATTTGCTGATGGTTTATTTAAGCACAGGAGATGGCCGCTGGCCTGGCAAGGCCACAGTAGTATTTGCAGAGGGCTGAGGACAAGCCCGGACCCAGTGAGAAGCCAAGGCTGGAGGGGTGCGGGGCGAAGGAGCCCCCCAAGCTTGGGGAGGGGGTGCCTGGTGCCGGCGGCGCACTCCCACCCCGCTCCCCGCGTGGGGCTGTGCCGGGAACGGCTCCCTGCGCGCGGGCAGCACGGCCGCGGGTGAGCAGACGCAGGCTTGGCTCTTGTTCTAGARAAGTGGTGAACCGTGGTTCGCTTTCCCTTTGTGGTCTGTGTCTCTTGCTGTGACTTACCTCTAAGCGATCGGCCATTTCAGCCTTTCAGTACTTGAAGGGGGCTGATAAGAAAGATGGGGACAAACATTTTATCAGGGCCTGTTGCAACAGGACAAGAGGGAATGGTTTTAAACTAAAAGAGGGGAGACTTAGACTAGATATAAGGAAGAATTTTTTTACGATGAGGGTGGTGAGACACTGGCACAGGTTGCCCAGAGAGRTGGTAGATTCCTGGGAACATCCAAGGCCAGGCTGGACGGRGCTCTGAGCAACCTGATCTAGTTGAAGATGTCCCTGCCCATGGCAGGGGGKTTGGAYCAGGTGGCCTTGAAAGATCCCTTCCAACCCAAACCATTCTGTGATTCTATGATTCTAAGACACCCCGTGGGTATCGGGTGACCAGCTGGCACACGTCCTGCTCCTGCAGGCGTCTGGCCTGATCGAGGTGTCCAACACCCTGGTATTTTCTCCTTGGCTGGGGTGCGGTGGTCAGACAGATCCTGCCTCCGCAGGGAGGGCTGTGGGGACACCCCGGGGTGCACGGCCGGTCACGGGGCAGAGTGCCCCAGTCCCACCAGTGCCCCACCGCTGGACCCTCACCTGTGGGGTCAGGATCCCTCTGGGACCCCTCTCTTTGGTTAGAGACCGCCAGTTCAGGGGAGGTGAACTGTGCAAGCATGCGCACGGTTGTTAAAAAGAAGCTAAAAATGGCAGTGAGGCAGATTAAACCCCTTCAGGCACCGTGGAGGTACCGCCCCAGGGGCACGGGGCCAGCGAGCCCCAGCAAGGACACGAGGACGGCTGGCGAGGAGGGAGGGAGCTGGCACAGCCCAGCAGCAAGGTGGAGACGCAGGTAGAAACTCTGAGGCACCCTTCGCAAAGGTGAAATTATAAGGAGGAAACAGAGGGGAGCAAAAACCCTGGCAGATTAAACGCATAAACACAACAAGGCAGCAAGACTGCTCTGAGGAACAACTAACAAAGAGATTAGAGCCAACAATAAATCTTTCTTCAGACGCATCAGGAGCAAGACACCCTCCAGATACCCGCAGGGCCAGCAAATGCCTGGGCACGAAAGGTAAACCGAGAGGACAGGGGTGCTGCAGAAGAGCTAAATCTGTTTTTTGCATCGGTATTCACTAGGAAGAAATGGGAGGGGGTTACCCTGCAGGGACCCCTCTTTGCAGGGGCACAGCAGAGGATCTGCTTGGAACGGCAGCGGCTGCAGAGGACACCAGAGGAGCAGAGCTGATGGGACGGTGCTGACCCGTGCCGCAGGGACCCCAGGATGTACGATCCGAGTTGCTGAGATCTTTTGCTTGCAGCTGCCTCGATACCTGGTGGGTCCCTGGGTGGTGGAGGGTCCCAAGAGCGATGCCATCCATAAAGGGCTCCAGGGAGCTCTTGGGAAATCCAGGCCTGTAAGTCCAGCAGCTGCAAGGAGCAAACGAGGAGCTGTGGCGAGTGAAGCTACTGCAAGCTGCACAGATATGATCCACTTGGAAATGACGGGGACGGCTGTCGTGCAGAGAAGTCCTGACCTTGCAGAGAGCCCTGAAGAGATAACAGAGAGATTACACGCAGGTAAGACGGCCGAAGAGTGAAGTCTGGTTTGATTCCCACAGGGCTGGAAGGGAAGCAGGCAGCCGTGGGACAAGCAGGACGGCCACGGGGTAGGCGGCTGGTTTCCTAGAAGACTGGCTGTGTAAGGCAAGCGCGGACATCGGCTCTTGCCACGGAGATCACCGGTGCAGCCCCACGCAGGTCTGGGCTCTTCAGCCCGTTCCCCAGCGCTGGGAGAGGGCAGAGCTGCAGGAAGGGGTTACGGCACGCTTTGGGGTGCCGGCTGCCCGAGGTGCGGCGGGTCGCTGCACCCTCTGCGGTGCCATCCCCCCCTGCTGACTCCAGAGACCACCTTGCTCCCGTGGGCGAGGGGGCTGGTTTCTGCCTCTGGGCTGACCTCCCCCAAATGTGGGGCACCCAGAGCAGCACTGGGTGCCGGGACCTGCAGCCTGCGAGCAGCTCTCCCCCGGCCGTCCCGCCGGCCTCTGTAACGGGAGCAGAGGCAGCGCGGTGGGCAGGGTGGGCTCGGAGGGAGAAGCAGAAAGTGGAGAGGGAGGCCCCTGCTTGCGCCCAACGCTGCACCGCGAGGCGAGGGGCCAGCACCCGTGGGTGCCAGAGACGCTGCCGGGCTCTGCGCCGTCGCCCTGCCCTACCCGCAGCCTGGCCAGAGACACGAGCAACGCCACAGCGAGCGGTTTCGGCTGGTTTTCCCTTTCCATCGCACACATTCAGACCAACAGCACAACCGGCGGCAGGGCAGGGCCGGCCAGCGGAGGTGAGCGCCCGGCCCGGCGCAGGGCRGAAGGGGCCGATCCCCCGAGGGGCACAGGGAGCCCCGGGCAGGGGAGGGGGTGATCTCCCCTCCGCATCTCGCTGGAGCAGCAGCACTCTAGAACTGGGCATCGCTTCATATTAAMAATATTTTAGAAGAATATTGAAACATCAAAGAGATGGTGAAAAGACCCACGCAGAATGATTCGAGGGCTAGAGCGAGTGCCTTACAGCAGAAGATTTAAAGAGCACAATCTGTTCAGCTTATCCAAAAGAAGATTGAGGGGTGACTTGATTACACTGTAGAAGTACTTTCATAGGGAAATATTAAATGGCTCTTTAATCGAGCCAGGAAAGATATAAAAAGACTCAAATCTCTGGAAGCTGAAGCCAGACAAATCCACATTGAAAATTAGACACAAAGTTTTATCGCTGAGGGTGATTAACCACTGGATAAAATGCATTAAATTTGAACAGTCATAACCACTCAAATGATTCTGTTCAGACATGGCTTATTCCCTACATCCTGAAAGTTATAAACCCTGTTTCTGCTTCCTATACAGTATGTGTACTTTCTAAATCTGCTGGTTCTTTTGCATCCTTGCATTCAGCACTCTTACATCCCTGGGATCTTCTCTTCCATTTTTGCAGCAGCCTCTTCTCCAGTCTCGGACACTTGCTTTGCCTCACCTCCGGCGGGTCTCCAAAGCTGCATCCTCTACCTGTGCCTTTAGCTGAATCATCGTTGCTCAAATCCTTCCTTTTACTCTCCTCGATGCGTGCGTCAAGCTTAAGTGATTTCTTCCCACCTTCCCGGTCCCAGAGGCTCTTCGCGTACTGGGGCTTGCCTCACTCTGCATCGCTCTCCCTCTCTGCACGTCCACTCTTCCAACAGCTCCTGCTCGACACGCGTTGCCTCTTCTGGGTGACCCCTACACACAGTCTGCTCTGTAAAGTCTTGCCAGCTCTCTAAAAACTTTGTTCTAAAAACTGTGCCATAGAATCTCTAAGTAAAGGGYTTAACTTTTAAGTATTAAATGGAACTATAGGATTATGAGATTTTTTAATCAGTATTTGTTATTCTTATTCTCTTTTTCTCTTCAGACCAYGTTTAAGCTTTGTGTTGTGTTGCATGTCTGGCCTCAGGCTCTGACTCAAGAAATCGCTTGGGTAGGGGTCCACCCTCACCCAGCTGGCTGCAGGGCAGGAACCACAGGTGGCATTTTAAGGTTATTACCCAAGAGGAAAAGATCCCCACTTGGTTCTCTGCTGCTGGTGTCCCGTAGCCAAGGAGCAAGAAAATCTCAGTCCTTGTCCCTTGCAATGGTTAGTAAAGGCCCAACAGCACCAGCAGCTACACCAGTCCTCAACAAAACCCACCGCGAGGCGAGATCACCGGCGCAGCTGACCGACAGGCGGATTTTCCTTTCCAGGAGGAAAGTTAATATTGTTCGGCTGCCACAAAACCCAACCCGGGGGAGGTGTCGGGGGGCTGGCAGCCGGGGAGCAGAGCCCGGGAAGGAGGTGGCCTCTGGCTGGAGCTGGGTTTCCTTCTCGGCCCTCGGGARAGCTGGCCCGTGAGGTGGGAGCTACGGGACGGCTCTGCCAGCCCCGGGCTGGCGGGGAGGCGAGATGGGCTCCTCCGGAGCCCGCTGTGCTCGCCGGGAGCTTGTCCAAACAGCCCTGCTCTGGTTCGGTGAATCTGCGTTTCCCCAAGACGGTTTGTCAGAAACGCCTCTGCGAGCTCTGGCATCCAGGGCTTTGGTGTCCCAGAGGAGAACCTGTGGTCATCACCCTCGGCTAACTGCAGCTTATTTAAATAATTTACTAGCAGCTAATAATAGATTTTGATTCTTCCATATGTTTTTTCTTGTCTTCCTCAGCGGGTGCTCTGCTGCCCTCAAAGCTTTGCCTCTTCTTTAGTGATTTATTCAGCTCAGAATAACGTGGGTCCTACTTCTCCCTGGTGCAAGTGCCTGTCCCCACCCTTCCCCTCCCTTATGTCTGTACTAACTTCTCTCTGCCCCTTCTCTCTCACCGGAGCAGTGACCCAGCGTCGGCTGTGCTCACCAGTGACTGTGGACAGACTGGCTTTGTGGCCACTGGAGGTCCAGGGCCACTCAATGACCGCAGTGACTGTGACCGGGCAGGTCTGCAGTGCTGCTTCGTCTGAGTGCCAGTTACTGCGCGGAGGCTGGTGTGAACAGAAAATCAGGGAAGGGTTTTTATAATTTGGGTGGCGATACCCAGGCCGTCCTCCCTCTCCATGCCCGGCTCCCTCCCTCCCTCTGGGCCCATCTCTGGCCAGCACCGAGGCCCCCTCTGCAGCCACCCGGCCCCAGCCTCACCCCTTGTTTCTCCCCAGTCCCCACGGGACACCCCCAGGTGCGGACCCGGGCTTTGCCCAGCACTTTCTGCATCAGCCTCAGCCACCCAGGGAAGCGGCAGCTCCTCCCCACCAGCCTCTCGCCTCTGGCCCCTGCACCACGCTCAGGGCTCAGCGCTGAGAGGGCAGCGCCCCATCACCCCCACGGCACCTCGGGGCAGGGGGTCCTCCCTGCCCGCGCCTCCCTGCCCACCCATCAGCCCGCRTGCCCCAGGCAGATCGAGCAGCACGACCCGCTCCCCAGCAGCCTCTACACCCATGGGTGCTGCCCACCTCTGCCGCTGGGACCCCCGCCTCGGCCGGTGGCTGCCCATCTCCCCCAGCCCCTCAGCAGGCAGCGCGGGGGKCCCTCCTTGGCCCCTCCCCACGAGGGACAGTGCTGTGCCATGGGGCTGCGGTTTGCACGGGTGGGGCCTCGGGGTCTTGTCGCAGACCCCTCGCTCGTGACGGGGACGGGGTGTTTCATGGCCTGGTTCTCTGCAGTCCTTTGTAAATGCAGAGCTCATCCTCGCCTAGCGATGCTGCAGCTCAGCATCCCCAACTCCCCACGCTCCCACCTTCGTGCTCCTTTTCCTGGCCCAACCGCTTTCCCCACAACACGTCTCCACGTCTTCGACTGGGGCTGACACCTCTCGCTGTTGGTGGGAGCTTCTGAGGAGCAGTTTCATCCGCGGAGGCGTTCATCTCTCCCGTGTCTCYGCTCCCACACGCGCTGAGCTTCGCTGAAGGTGCTGACGACGCTAAGCTAAAGGGACTCCTCGGTCCCGCTGGGACGGCAGCGCCACGGGCGAGGGGGCGTCTGCCTGGCGGCCCCCCCGCCTCGCTGCTCGGGGAGAGGAGAAAGGAGTCAGCACCCAGCACAGACCTGGAGCCGGAAAAGATGCAGACAACGATCAGGGAYGCTCCGGTGTAAAACGACTGAATCCCCAACTTTCCGCTCTGCGGTGTAGATGCCGAGGCAAGTTACGTCAGGGGACTGCGTCTCCCCTCTGCCGGAGAGCAGTCCTCCCGTGGGTTCCAGGAACGACGGGTACGCCAGAACGCCAGCAGCAGCCTATTTTTAAATTCTGCTGTGCGTGCGAGAGCTCTGCTTTGGCAGCCCCACTTTTCAGTTCTCTCGGTGCTATTTGCAGGTCATTAAAGACTTCGCTCCCTGCGATGGCAGRATGAGTTCTGCTCTTGAGTTCTGCAAGACAGCTGTAGACAGAAAATAAATTTCATGTTTGCAATGCCTCCTGCTAATGCTAATGTTACAATTACACTGCCTGGAGCCTTAAGCTCTCCTATCACACATCTCATCAATCTGCATTGCTGCAGTCTGATGATAAGCTGAAAACAGTGATGAAGAATGCAGACCAGGATTGAAGGAGGCAGCTGAGAGAATCACTGCCCCAGGCCCCATGCCCCGATTCTGGGGCTCCCGCACGCTGGCCTGAAGCAGGATTTCAGCCGGGGCTGGAGMCAGGCGGCCCGGCCCAGCACCGCAAACCAGCCGGTCCTTCCGAGCCGGAGGCAGCTTGGACATGGGAGCCCGGAAGGGAAAATAATGAATTCCTCGGAGCCACCCACCTCCCTGGAATCACTGCCGCTCTCAGATCCACCTCAGCAGAAAGGATGCTGCAGCTTGCGCACTGCTGCCGTTAGCAGGTTCCTCCTGATTTTATTACAGGAAATGTCTTGTGCCATCAAAGTGRTGGACCTTGGAGGTGATGCCCTGGGGAAAGGGGATATTGTCGTCCAAAGATCTCCCTTTCAGCTTCATTCCTTTATGGGCGCTGTAGGTTTTTTCCTTCCACAAGTCTCCCCCGCACTAGCTCATTTTGGTGGTAAAAGCCTTTTCACCTGAAAATATGGAAATTTTGATCAAACCATTTTTGACCACGTTCACAATTATCTGAATGCTTTTCAGGAACACAGAAAAGCCGGCTCTGCAGCATTAAGGTTTAATACCAGATCCTAACCAGCCAAGAGAGATTTTAGAATAAATTATTTGAAATGCCTTTGAATATCAAAACCAAGCTGGAGACAAAAACTACTCTACGTTAATTTTTTCATCTATCTTTCAAAATTTCTTCACCGAAAGGGTTGTCAGACACTGGAACAGGCTGCCCAGGGAAGTGGTGGAGTCACCATCACTGGAGGYGTTCAAAAAACGTGTAGATTTGGCCCTTCGGGACATGGTTTAGTGGGCATAGTGGTGTTGGGTCAACAATTGGACTTGATGATCTTAGAGGTCTTTTCCAACCTTAATTATTCTATGATTCTATGATTCCTTCTTCATTAAGCCTTCAGGTAGGTTTAAACGCATCTGAGGAATCAGAGTCCCCAGAGTGATCACTGGAACTCAGTCAGTTTTAGTCTGCGGCTTCTCCCATTCCCCCGCATTATCTCTGCGCTGCATAATCCGCTTACTCCCTTGCCAGAGACTCATCTTCACTAGAGCACGGCTCTTCCAGGTCCTTCGCTGATTGCCCACCTTGTTTTAGAATCCCAGAATCATTTAGAATCACAGATTGTTTAGGTTGGAAAAGACCCTTAAGATCATCAAGTCCAACCGTTAACCCAGCACTGCCAAGGCCACCACTAACCCATGTCCCT